>CAKAKR010064567.1:41308-97542 GCA_916700685.1 Adelosebastes latens | reverse complement strand
ATATTTTTGTTGTGTATGTATATTATTTTATATATTATATTATTTTATATATATATATATATGTATATAATATTTTTGTTGTGTATGTATATTATTTTATATATTATATTATTTTATATATATATATATATATATATAATATTTTTGTTGTGTATGTATATTATTTTATATATTATATTATTTTATATATATATATATATAATATTTTTGTTGTGTATGTATATTATTTTATATATTATATTATTTTATATATATATATATATAATATTTTTGTGTGTATGTATATTATTTAAAGAAAACTGCTGTAAATAGTTTTATAGTTTTTTAAAGCATTCCATATCAAAATGGAGGCATCTGCTGGCCAACCGTTGGTCCTGCATTCACGGAAAAATGTCCTACAAGACCTCAGTGAAACAGCGCAATGCCTAGATGATGAAGTCACAACTTCAACATGTTCTTATAATACAGAAACTGTTAAAGTTTGTCCAGTTTTGTGCTTTTATGTATTTTTTGGCAAAGTGATGTATACGTTTGACGTAACGAGGCCTCGTCGTCATAGTGATCACGTGATTTGTGCCGTGTGCCACAACATCCAGCCGCTGGAGTCGAGTAGTCGTCTACTGCTTCCAGTGTAACATCACTATAGCTAGCAACAGATACACAAACACACCATGGACTTCAACGTGAAGAAACTAGCCTCTGGTGCTGGAGTGTTCTTCACCCGGGCTGTCCAGGTAATGAAACCCTCCTCGGGTACAGTATACTGAGACACTTCCGTCCATGTTGACAGCCAGCTGTGACTGTCGTTACTGACTACCGGTAACTACGCTACAGCAGCTGAGCTAGCAGTATGTTAGCACTGCTGAGCTAACCTGCTGCTACATGTTAGCATAGGGTGACTTGATATTCAGCTACGTCGTTGGCTATAGTTGAGGCCTAACGTTACATTGTAGTTAAACAGTCCAAATGCTATCACTGGCAGTGTTGTTAAAGCCACCATGATAACATTATCTAGTTACTGTAACGTTATATTTTAGGCCAAGCTATAGCCTACCAGTAGAAACTAGTGATGGGAATTCAGGCTCTTTTGAGTGAGTCAGATCATTTGGCTCAGCTCACCAAGAAGAGCCGGCTCTTTCGGCTCTTCGTTTTACCACATCTGCCTTATATAATTCAGTCAAATGTATCGCTGTTTTGACCTATGATTATTATGTGTGCACATATATCACTTAAACTATGCAATATAATTATAGTAAACCTTATAATTTCCAGAATATCATAATTTGACATGCTGCTTAATTTCGACTGTCACTCATCTTGTCTGCTATTCGCGCATCGCACTCCTCTCTCTCTTCCTCTCCTCCTCTCCCTCCTGCTCTGTACCTGTAGACCGCCAGCGCGCCGCGCCCCTCCCTGCTTGATGGTATGATCCTTGTATGTCATCACCTGATTGGTCGCACGGACGTCATTAACACAACATTCAGTCATAGTCAGTGCATGAAGTGCCCGTGGCGCGGAGAAGATCGTCCTATCATTCTGCCTTGAATTAATTAAAGAAAAAATAAGAAAAAAAAACGGCTCTCGGACGGGAGCCGGCTCTTATCGTTCACTTAAAAGAGCCGGCTCTTTGAACCGGCTCGTTAACGACCGACACATCACTAGTAGAAATTAATCATGGACTCAATTAAAGGGCATGAGTTATATTCATTTGGACAAGTTTGAGGGTGACGGAGAGAGAGAGAGGGGAGACGGAAAATACTGTCACAGAAGAGGGTCGTGAACCCCCCATGACGTGATGATATGGCGTTGATTCCCTATTCAATCAATCAATCAACATTTATTTGTATAGCCCTTTACAATAACCAAAAGGTACCCAAAATGCTTTACATTAACATCAAGAAATAACAGGAATAAAAACATAACATATCATAAAATCATAAAAAGGTACATAAAAAGCACAGGAAAAATGTCACAGCACTACTAGGTATTAAAAGCCAATCTAAATAAAAAAGTCTTGAGTTTAGATTTAAAAAGTACTATGTCAGTGACAGTGCGTATATCAGTGATACTATTGATTAAAACCATAGATGAAATAGGAAGAGTTGTGTCTCAGTAGGTCACTTATACATTCATGTAGTTCACCCGTGTGTGTGTGTGTAACAGTTTGTGCTTTTGCTCAGTTCACAGAGGAGAAGTTGGGCCAGGCGGAGAAGACAGAGTTGGACGCTCACTTTGAGAACCTGATGAGCCGCGCAGACTGCACCAAACACTGGACTGAGAAAATATACAGACAGACTGAGGTCCTGCTGCAGCCCAACCCAAGTATGCCATCAATATCCTGTCATTAGAGGTGGAGAGAGTATAGCCTATTCTAGAGTACATATTCTCGTCAAGCAGAACTACTGCTAATGATTTTCATAATTTTTTTATGTTAGATGTTAAAAGCAACATAGGCTAAGGGAAAGATTACCTCATCTATACTCTTAGTCAAGGTTATTGATTTTATTTAAAAGAGATACTTAATCAGATATTTGTCATGTAATTCCAAACACAATTTAGACAGTTATTTATTTTAGAACAACAAAATAAAGTCCAACGAAGTAATGCTTGACTGATGGAAAAATGAAACATTTTCTGGACTGATTAAACCATAGTCATAGTATAGGTTGTGCACCTTTTAAAGGAACAGTGTGTTGCATTTCGGGGGGAACTATTAGCAGAAATGGAATATAATATTCATAACTATGTTCTCATTAGTGTGTAATCAACTGAAAGGACTCATTGTGTTTTTGTTAGCTTAGAATGAGCCCTTCATATCTACATAGGGAGCGGGTCATCTTCACGTAGTCCACCATGTTGCTTTGCCATGTTTCTACATAACAGACAAACTAAACACTGGCTCAAGAGAAAACCTTTCACGTTTTTACGTTACCCGAAGGCCACCGTAATTCTCCGACACGCTTGTGAAACTGCGGTAACGTGAGCCGCAGAGTGCAAAACCGTGGTACTGCCGTCTGACTTCCGTTGCTAATGTAGTGTTATTATGGTAAGGCATTACCACGGTTTAGCCCTTGGCAGCTCAAGTTACCGCAGTCTTGGAAAGGGAGGAGTGAGCGGAGGGGTACTCAGTTGGTTGCAATCTGCAACCGCACCACTAAATGCCACCAAATCCTACACACTGTACCTTTTAAATAATGTGTTCAAATTAGGGTAATCCCTGTGACAAACAATACAGTGAGGCATCACAACTTGGCAGTAGTTATGGCCCATTTTCTAGGGTGAGAGTCGGCTATTGTAGGAATGGGTGAGTATATCGCCTGTTATCAAACAGTGCAAGTTATTGTCACATAAGACACTATGGGACTGCAGAATGACAAAAACACTGACCTGTCCACATTTTATTTGTTATTGTTAGTGATGTTAGTCAGTCTAACCCAGTGAATGTTGCATTACTTTTTGCCTTCAGTGTAATTAATTCCATTATACAATTAGATAATACAGTAATAGTAGTAGTAGTAGTAATAGTAGTAGTAGTAGCAGTAGAAGAATAGGTAGTTCAATACTTAAGTCAAAATATATAATGCTGAAAGGACCACACCTGTGGCATTACATGTTTTAACCTATTAGTTAGAAATTGTGTGTGCTGTGTTTCTTCTGACCATATTGTCTAACTTCACATGCATGTGCATTCTCATGCAAATGCACAATACAAACACAACGGAGCACCCAGCCGTAAAATACCACTGCCACGGTCCTTAAAGTAATAATAAAAAGACTGATGCAAAATAATTTTCTCTAAATAGGCACCTCATTCCAAATGTCAGTACAGTTATAAAACATTGTGTAAGAAGGTAGTGTCAGCATATTTGCAAGGACACTTCAATTCAAAGAGGTCAAATACGTGTAGCATAGTATTATTAGTTATAGGTTTACAGTGATATGGTATGACATACAGGGGAATAGGGAGCTCTAACATGTGACTTTTTGATTCTCCATGCTACAGTTGATCACACTGGTAAGTATTCTGCCTCCCTTTTTAAGTGCTGTGCTGTGGAAACCTTTCATGCTTTTGAATTATTAGCACAGAGAAGTAATTCATGAACCGTAACGGGACCAAATCAGCACATGATTCTTTGGTATTTTGATCAAAGTTTGCTGCAAAATACATTTTTAATGCTCAGGGATGAGCATATGAATGAATCCTATTCTGGCACACAGTTGATAGTAAGTCAACACATGCTGTACATGGGTTAGTGATAATTTATTCCAAATGGATGTTTAAAGGTAAAACTTCAGCCCCATTTTTTATTTAACCATATTGTCTTTCTTGTGTCTGTCTTGCTATGAAGCTGAAGCATGATATTTGGCTATTCTGTCCATATTCAAAAATAGAAGAGTATCCTGTTTTGGCTTGTCAGATTCCAGCACGTTAGCATTTGTCAGTGTTAGGTCCAAGCCAAGTCATACAGTGTAGAGACTCCTCATTCTTTCCTGCTCCCATGGTGACTTTCTTAGATCAAACTACAAGTTCAAAGTAGCAACATTTTTTTTTTTTTATTATTCAAGTTATCCTCTGAATAATCATTGCTATAACTACAAATAAAATTATACAATGAAACCCCTAGGGCCTTCTGTCAGAAACGTGGTTTGATTAACCAGAATGGACAATGACTCAGGATACAGGGACCCTCAAAGTTGACAAATATGGGGCAGATATCTCCTTCATCAACTCAAATAGAAGAACCAATCACAGTTGAAGACAGTATCCTGACCTTTCCAGAAATCAAAGGCTTTGTCACAGTTCAGTATGCCAGAGACTGGTGGCTTGGTATATGGTGTGGTATGTTAATGTGAAGTAGTATCAGGTAGAAACCAAAGGGACCTTCCACATCATTTACTTTCCTAACACATCCTGATCAACTCGTGGTTTGATTTGGGTGATGTGCTCACATCAGTGGAGCCATACACAGCAACAGGCAGAACATACTGTAGTCCAAATGAGATGATCAGAGCATCATCAGCTCATGACCAGTTGCTTCAAAATAAAAAGTAAAGATATTCACAACTTCACATGATTTTGCACTACACATTTTTGCTGACTTTGCCTTCCTTTTTCTGTTTTTCAGTCGTGTGATGACTGGGGTAACTGAAGTAACATTCAAAGTGAAACAGAAAATCATAGGCAACATTAAGGATTCATGTGTTAGAAAGATCTACCCACCATATACTCTGTCTGCTGCTGCTCAACCGATAGCAGGCTCGACATGAAAACCTCAGGAGATCTAAAGAAGTGTCTATCCGATATAAGGACAAAAAAACACCTAATTTGCAAATGTATCTATTTTGGACCAAAAAATATTGATTTAATGGATAACCTTGTTTGTTAGCTTTCCGATAATCAGAGAAACGTAGTGTTGTGTTTATTTTTGAAGAAGATATCTGTGTTTTCAGGAGGGGTGGGCATCCAATGTGTGTCAACTTTGAAGGCCCGTGTCTCCTGAATGGTTGGTCATTCAAACCACGTTCTAACACTCTCTCATGTAGGTCAACATGTCGGAAAATATTTGTTCAGCTCGAAAGGGGTGAGGTCAGAAAGTGATTGATTTCTGACTGAATGCCCACCCTAGTATCCCTTACTTAAAAATACAGAAAAAGAAATGCATGTTTCACCTTTTATAAGTCTATATTGCTCCTCATATGAGAACTCCAGTGAAGAAAAATAGATTGAAAGATTGACTTTATTGTCCACTTCAGTGGAAATTTGTCTTTGGCTTCTCAAAATACTGCAAAGTTACATACAATACACATAACACAAGGTACAATTTCAAAACGTACAAATATACAGTGTAAAGAGTCTGTAAAGGCACTCCTAGACAGAGCAAGGATAAAAAGGTATATTAAAAGCCTAAAAGTAGAGGATATTGTTAAAGAAGCCCCCTGTTTGAAGACTTCATGCTAAGCTAAGCTAACTAGCTGTTGCTTCATAGTTAAGGGACCGACACGAGAGTGGTATCAATCTTCTCATCTAACTCTTCACCAGAAAGCATATGCTTCCAAAAATGTCGAAGTATTCCTTTAGATGCCAACATCATTGTCTTTTTTGTGCGGTGAATCATAATAACTTGGGTCATCTCCAGAATGTTATTATTAGTTCTGCAGGTATTTGGTCATAAACCAAATACCTGGTGGTCTATTTAATAGATATATTGCTAAATATTATGGACATGTGATGGAGACCTTGAGATGGAACTGGATTAAGGAACTATACTTTTTGATTTTCTCTGTAGGTGCCAGAATTGAAGAGTTTCTCTATGAAAAGTTGGACAGGAAGGCACCATCCAGAATTACCAATGGAGAGCTGCTGGGTCAATATATGCAGGATGCAGCAAAGGAATTTGGTCCTGGATCTCCATATGGTAATTATGCATCCACTTAAAGGTATAATATGTAACTTTTCTGCATTGAAATGTCTTAAAAACGACTAGACGTACTGTACGTTACATATTTTGTTGAGTTGTGTACTTCCATTATCCCCAAATATTTCCAACAATTTTATAACCTAGAGAAATTTCGTAATTTTAATCAAGGTAACGGTCCGTTTCATTTGGTCGCCTGTCAGTGGCCTCATATACCCTTTGCTCATGCGTCAGCTTTGTCTGTCAGAAGCTGTCATAAACTGACGTTAGCGGCAGCTCGGCTCGGAGCGTGAAACTGCTTTATTCAGTGTTTTTTATCAGTTTTAATCACTGGGTCCGTTTGTTTTTGGAGAGGTGGAAACCTCAGCGGATAATTTGGCTCCTGGTAAAAACCTCCTGAACGATGATCACTGAAAGAATCCTAACCTGGAGACATTCCTTTTAGTGAGGTCTACCTAATAAACAACATGTTTTTGGCTACAGCATTCCATCAAATGGACATGATTACATGTTTGATGTATAAGTTTAGACATATTTTCAGCGGGAGGCTGGCGACCTGTCCAGGGTGTACCCCGCCTTCCCCCAATGTCAGCTGGGATCGGCTCCAGCCCCTCCGCGACCCCTAATGGGATAAGCGGTTGCAGATGATGGATGGATGGATATTTTCAGCGGGACATATTCAGTGTCTTGCAAAAGTGCACATAGGAGAGCTAAGAGCTTAATTATTTTGATAGGTGCTATTGGAAGCTCTGGGTACATGCTGCAGTAGATTTAGAATAAACTATATTGCTGTGAGCAACCAATGGACAGACATCATTTCCCAACTCTTTGATGTGTAACGGGTTGATTCTGTGCTGATATGTTATCTTGTTTTGTGAATAACATTTAAAGCATGCTAGCACCCAAGACAGAGGAATTCCTCTGCTCTCTATGTGCCGTTGTTATGCAACAGTAACTTAGTCGCAGGCTTTCTATTATTCATGCAGTGTAGATTGCAAAGAGCCACTGGAGCATGGTTCCTCTCTTTTTCCCTAAAACACTTTTTGGATCTATATTTAACTGACAGGAAATGTCAAAAGTCCATGTTTTGTCTCCACCTTGCACAGTGCCAAATAATTGACTCCTTCTTCATCTTATTAGAAAAGATGTGATAATAGTCAAAGATACGGCAGCGAAGAAGGAGATAGCGAGAAACAATAAAAGGGAACTTTAACTCAAACGTTACATCGTACTGTTTTTGAGGGAAAAAAAATGCAAGACTGGTGAAATCTGTCTAAAAACGAAAACTACAAGGCTTTCTTCAGCCAAGGCCAGGTGGTTTTGTATTGTGACATAAGAACAAGTGTTTTCTTTGTTATGCATTTGTAGTACAAACTTGTGCACAATTTTGATAAAATTGTACCCCTGCATCTGTAATTTGTACAACAGAAGTAATAAGATCCTGCATATTTTCAAAATGTTATTCATTTTTGCAGATGTTCTTCTTTAAGTAGAGTCTAGAAATGTATTGAAGTCAGAAGTGCAACACAAAGTGTTTGCGGCACGTAGTGTTGAGTCATTTGACAGTCCTAGCATGTCAGATGTGTCGGAGAGACAGAAGAAGTAGTCAAGGTACGGTAGCCATTTCAGGGGCTTGTCTCATAGCAAGGCATGAGCGTAGACGAGAGTATCTACATCTATACTGTACATGCAGAAGACATTTTAAGGCCTGGGAAGAGAGTGGAATTTGAAACAAAGGCTTTATGATGAATGGATCTAATCTGTTTCTTGCAGGGAGCACTTTGATCGAAGTGGGGGAATGTGAGAGAAGATTAGGAGGATCAGAGAGGGAGTTCCTCCAGACGTCAGCCATCAGCTTTCTTACCCCCCTCAGGAACTTTCTGGAAGGAGACTGGAGGACGATTTCAGTGAGTCCGAAATACTACATCCACCCTACTATCAGTAGAAAGGCCATTCGCTATAGTCAATGTTGAAATGTTTGGGGAGAAATATTGTTGCATTTTAGTAGAACACATAAGAAACTCCTGAATGATTTCATTTAATGTATTGTAATTTGTACAAAGTTGGATCATGCTGACAGTCTTGCAGACAAATCTATGGCAGCAGTTCTTAGTCAAATCCAGTTTTAGAGGTTTAAAAGATGTGGTTAGAAAACATAATATGCTTATATATTGAATTTCACAGTTTACAGCCCACAAGTAAAAACCTTCAATTATAGGAAGTCAAGCCTTTTCTCCATAACCACCAGAGGTCAGCATGGTTGCTTTACTCATGTTCTATGAGTCTTTATAAGCCTACTGTATGGTTGTTCATCGGTGGGTCCATTATAGCCTGCTTTACTTGTGCCATGCAAGCCGTGAATTGTTCGTGGTTGCTCACAGCTTAGCTCAGCTGCTTCCTGATTGTGCCATCGTGTGTATTTCAGAAAGAACGGCGTCTTCTGGAGAATCTTCGCTTGGACCTAGATGCCTGCAAAGCACGTCTGAAGAAGGCAAAGGTGGCTGAGGCTAAGGCTGCGGTGAGTCTTTATGTGCCTCCCAACCCACAGCCCCATTCCCCCCGCCCATGATGTGATAAAACGTTTGGTGGTACTGGCATTAACCATGACTAACTGTCTGTGTATTCATAACCTTTGCAGTGTGATGGTGAAGTAAGTATTAAATACATTTTTAAAGACTTTCAGTATGCACTGCACATGTTGGGTTGTTTTTCCCGTCTCACTTGCTTTGAGTTTTTTTGTGCCTCATTCAGCTATTGGTGACAAGAAACTATAAATCATTGGTTTTAAAAAAAAAAAAGCAAAGCAAATGGACTGAAAAAACAAGTTTGACCTGAAGTTTACTCTTTGCAGAGAAAGCTTGAAACTTGTGGCATATTAAATGATGTTAAAAGATGGGAAATTAACACCAGCTATTGACCAAATTCAGCAAAATATGCAGTCACAGCCCAATATTTCGCTGAATTGCCGCAGCTACAGCCCATACAGCCTGCCTGCACACAGCTCTGATCACGGAGATGTCTGCGCCGACGGTTTCCGCTCTGCCCTTACGGTCCGAGCCCCTCATGGGTTGCATCGGAAAGCAATACAGTTTGCATTATTTATCAATACATTTTTTTCATATTTAATGTTGATTATAATATAATGAGTTTTAGGGGGGCACAAAAGCTCATTTGGACAGGCATTGCCCTCTATGCCGCACCGCTTAAATAGGTTATCGGTGCGTTTGCTCATATGCTGGAGTTGATGGAGTTGTTGATTGGACAGAGCATTGGGAGACATTGCGGAGGTTCAAGGGTCCACCGACCAAGGACCACATGCATCGCGCTTTCAATTTGCGCACAAGCAGATCTGTTTCCTCATCAGAAAACCGCTCGCTTCTACAATTTGCTGAATCGGCCATTTAAATAGCAATGTGCCATTTTTTCTTGATTAATCAATTAGTTATTTGCTCTATAAAATGGTCAAAAATCTTGATCAGTGTTACTCAAAGCCCAAGATGATGTCCTCAAATGTCTTGTTTTGTCCACATCTCAAAGATATTCAGTTTACTGTCATAGAGGAGTAAAGAAACCAGAAAATATTCAATTTAAGAAGCTGGAATTAAAGAATATGTTTTTCTTAAAAATTACTCAAACCGATTAATCAATAATCAAAATTGTTGGCGATTAATTTGATAGTTGACAACTAATTGATTAATCGTTGCAGCTCTAATCATGAGAACAAGTCACTAGGGCTGTAATGGTCCATTTAACTCTTGCATCACAACTATGTTAATGTTTCGGCAACAAAACAGAAACGAAAAAAAAGTTGACTGTATCAATAAGCTAAAGTCCGTATGGATGAACTCTCTGCTGAAGGGATCTTTGCCGTGTTATTTGCTCGTATCTGTGTTCACAGCAGTTTTCATTCATTTGTAATAATTCATTGTCTTTATTTGAAAAATGCAAAATGTGTAATGAACGACTTCATGGCGATATTTGTTACAACCTGAAAAGATTTGCTTTATTTTCTCTGAATGGAGATTAAATTGCAGTACAATATTTGAGATTTGGATCATAAATTGGTCACTTACAGTGTCTATGACCGTGCTTCATCACCTCATCTGGCATGCATGGTTTACCTGAATATTTATAAAAATGCACCTTTTAATAGAAATGTGTTTTCTGAACAGTTTTCTAGATTGCTGCTGTGAATACCGGCATCTTAAAATGCGGCAGTTGTAATATGAAGGCGTCTGTTGAAAAAATGATGAAATCTGGTGCACAAACAATTCCCAAAACCCTCTGAGTGAGACATGGTGCAAACACTTCAAAACCAATACAGAGCAAAGAGCTGAACCGATACACCCCTGCTGTTCTCAGATGAACTTATCTTAAAGGTACAATTGATAACATCGACAAACATTCTATCATTCTTCTCAACTAGCTGTCATATTTTCCCTCCCATGTTCCATTGCATTCCCTTCATAACAAATGGTTGCCAATTCGTTGCACAACCTGCATATTTCATGGTCTAGTGGAGTGACTCAGACAGACAGTCATTTAAAGTGATGAATATTTAATGGTAGAGTAAAAGTCGTTTTGCAACAGAGTATAAGCCTACGTGCGCGCATGGATTTGGAGGCATATGTGACCAGGCATTATCAATCCACTTGACGAAGGCGGTTTCAAACTTAGGTTTCAAACTCGTTTTTTATTCAGAGAAAATTCCTTTCCTTTTCCCGTCATGATATCAATGTTCTCGCAGCTCAGGTATCCATCCGGAAACAGACGGTCCGCGAGGCAAAGTATCGAGGGAGTAAAGTGAAAAACAAAACACAAATTCACTTGTCACTAACGATAAGTTAGTAGTTTTAAAATGTTTTTCCATATGTTGTCATGTAAAAGACCCAAATTGAACACTGTAAGCGGACTACTTAATTACTATAAGCAAATGATTTAACCAGCGTAGAGGAATGATTCTGTCCCAAGCTTTTTGATCAAGAAGCGGTTGCTGTCTAACGTTAGATAACTGGATGCAACCGTCACTAATGCTAAGATGCTAACGTAGCTCCTCAGGGATAGAAGCTGTTAATTTTCTCATTTTGACTTTCTAACCGGTGACAACACATTAGTTAAGGTTGTAAGAGCTATGGCTGTTGGTAGTAGTTGTTGGTTTTGTTTCTCTCCCTGTACTATTGCCACTATTGTTAATGAGAGGCCTTCGGAGACAAAGAAAATGGAGATAATCTTTTTTTACATTGGACATTTTCAATGTGCAGCCTCGTTCTGATTAATTCTCATGTTTTGGACTGCATGTGACAAGACAAATTGCCAACATTTTTTAGAAGCACAGGATTATGTGGTTAAAGCTTCAGTCGGTAACTTTGAGCAAATATGATAAAAAAGTATTTTTATAAATCTGTCACTATTTCCTGGCAGTAGTGCAAGAGACAGATAATCTGCGAAAAAAATAAAAAAATGTTATCAAATTTGCTCAGAGTTACTGACTTCAGCTTTAAATACAGATTGACACAGGCTTAAAATGACTGGACATCCAACAGCACTCTTTTCATTAGGGCTTTACTCTAAGAGCTAGACGGCTAGTAGAACAATAGAAATGGTTGTTTTAAAACTTGTGAATGCATTGCGGCATGTAATCAAAACAAATTCTTCCTTTCTTTTGTTATCTGTAAAATGGGTACAAATCCATTTGGACTTTATAGTCAAGGCCAAGAACCAGTTTTACTCAATCTGGGGCCTTAGAAATCTTCAAACTGAGAACATTGTATATTGTTTAGCCAGCAGGTGGCTGTGCTGCACTATCAGCCAGAGTCCAATGATTTTGTGCTTAAGTCTGACTTCCTTGCAAACTTTGTTACTACTACTCGAGTAACCGGTCTTAAAATAGAAGGTCCTAACTGATAATGTTCCTTCCCCATTTCACTATGAATGTGCTTTTAAAAAAAAAAAACTCTGCTTTTTTTGTTTAACTGTTGAACAGAATAAAAAAAGTCAGACTTTTATCAGAAGCATTTTGTTGACTGACAATGTCAGACTTTTGCAACCTGTATGCATGTTAGCATGAACATGATACATTACTGCTGACTAAGCTTGTAATATGAACGACTCCTGTTTACAGTGGATTAGTCAGGACAGTGAGTTAGACGGATTAGTCACTAGTTTCCGTGGTGCTGGAGGGGATGTTTAAATACAGTTGTGTTGCATCACCTCTCTGCACCTTTCTTTTATGAGTTCAGACACACCTAATGTCATGAGTGCTGCAACAGTGTGCTGGCAGGTAATCACTGCAAACCGCCTCTCATATCTTTGCAACTGGCTTGGATAACTCTGGGTTACATAACTGCCCCTTTGAATTAAAATAAATGAATTGGGAAAACTTGTATTTAACAATTTTAAATTAAAGTGGCAAAGGAAAATAAACTCAAGGTCACATTTTCAGACTTTCTGTCTGGAGGAAGCTCTGTATTAAAGGTGGATCATATGAATACATAAATATCATATTGACGTATTACCTAATGTATTACAGTTTGTTGCAACTGCTAAACCACAATTTCTGAAACTAGGGCCCTCTTTGTTAAAACTCTACACACAAAAACCAAAAACATATACACAAAATACAAAATATCTTCTATCTCTTGCAAAAGCAAACACTTTTGCATCACAACTTTACACACATACGCCAAATAAACAGCTTTTTCCACATGTCAACTGCACACTGTGCTAGGTATGTGTTAAGTCTAAAATACAATTGTTTTAACTGAAGATGGCATGAACATAGTTACCGTGTTGTACTGTAAAAAAAAAATACAGTATATTGCAGTTACAGTCCTCTAACTCTCTGTCTCCAAACTTGGCCTCCATTGTTGCGTACACCAAAGAGCAAATCTGAATCCTGAATCTGATCTCAAAGTGATCTAATTAGTTACAGGTGTTTTCACAGGTGCATTCTGGGTGCAGGTGATTGCTAATTGAGTGTGGCATCTCAGTGGCAGTGTTTAGCAAACAACACACACAGGTTTTTAGTTTTGAATGATGTGTCCAATGTAGAAAACCGAGGTGTAGTTATTTGCAAAAAGTGTGTTTTAGAATTTCAAACTTAAGCCTCGGTTATACTCCCGAACGGCAGCGTACACCGACAGTTGCGGACACCACGGATTCATAGTAGTTCTGTTTATAGTGTCCGCTTGGAGGACGCGTTCCACACATGCGCAGTAGATCACGTCCGCGCAGGGCCCACACGCACACCCTCTGATGACGAAAGTTACATCTCACGGATGCGGAAAGTATATAACTTCAGCTTTAGTGTAAAGCAGACAACGTGCTTATGGTGTAGCCGTAGCATACCTGGTCAATAGATAGGCTATATATGAGTTAGTGGTTCCAATAATTGTGCCACAAGTACCAGCTTTTGTGTCTTGGCAATTGCAAAAAACTGTAATATACTGGAAAAACTGAATTATCAGCCTCTGATGATACGAGTGCACAGATTGACCATTTCACAGATATGAGTGCTGTTGTGTAGCTTAAAGTGTAACTCATCAAGATCATGGTTTTTATTTCTGCTCTGCTTTCTGTTTTTGTCTGCATTTCTCGATACATAGTGTGTGCTGAAGTATGGTTGCCATGTATACACGGAGTACACAGCAGTACGAATGTTAAATAACCTTACCGTTTCTGTAGATGGCTCCAGATTTTCAAGAGACCAGACCCCGCAACTATGTGCTCTCTGCCAGTGCCTCTGCGGTAAGGAGACGATTATGCTTTACTAAACAAAACTGGAAATGCACAAGTATCCCTTTAAAATAACGTCAGGTTCCATGTACACATAGTTCAATCAGAAACAGAGTGAGGTCATTGGCTATGAAAGGCCGCCAGGGCTGGGTGGGAAAATCACCTACCCTTTTTATTATGGTTCTTTATTATGGTTCTTAATACAATATTCAGGTACATACTAGGGGGTTTTCCCCTTTATTTATTCAGGGGGAGGTTCACTGAGAGCAATGCTTTCTTTTCAGGAACTCCCTGATTACATTCACATAGTTGCAGATTCACACCAGGAAGCTGCCCAGTACAACCACAGTCTGATCTGCTGGCCAATAAGCAGCTCCACGGGGAGCGGTTGAGGTTAAGTGTCTTGCGCAAGGGCACCTCATTGGTGGTTATGAAGGAGGGGCAAGCGTTGCTTTTCACTTTCCCCACCCAGATTTATCCTGCCGGTCCGGGGGATTGAACCGATAAATCTTGGCAAACTATTGATAGCAACAACAGCCATTGAAGGATGTTGTTCATTAACTCGTCCTAATCTCTGTACTTTTCATTGCTTTAAGCCTTAAAGCCTTACGTCTTTCAGAACTAAAGCTTGAAATTCTAAAAATAAAAAATCAGATAACAATAAATCTGCTTATAGCAGTTTCTCTAATACAAACAAATAACATACACAAACAATCTTGGTTGGTTTTAAAAAAAAAAAAATGTGACCAAGATACAGACTGAGAGGGACATTTTACAGTGTAAAAATCAGTCCTCTCTGGTGGACAAACTATGTAATGTTAACGCTGTTGTTAGCTCTAATCTAAAGCCACACACTGTCACTGCTTTTTGGTCATCTTTTCAAAAACGGAATCAACTTCGTCAGGAGTGAATTTTGGCACTGTCATGCTGAAGCTGCTGTCTATGGTCTAAAACCATGTTCTCTTTTTTAAATCTCCATCCTCCTATTCTCATGTTCACTTTTTCACTTCCTCCTTGTGTTTATCTCTTTCTGAATGCTCATGCTCATTCCTCTCTCTCTCATCTATTTTTAGCCCTCTTGAGGAACATCCAGCTCTAAATATTTAAGATCAAGTGCAACTTAACAGCAACAGCAACTCAGCCAACTCAAACAATTACATTTTGAACACTCTACAGGGCTTTGGAAATGGTATGGGAACTTCCAAAACTGACTCAACACAACTTAGAAATTACACCTCAAAGAGGAAGTCAACCCAAGGAACTAACCCCGCCAAACGAACACGTCTTAACTGGTCAGAATCAATTGACATAACCAACATTAATCAGCGTAAATTCTTTCACAAGCCCACGCAAGCATCAAAGTGACCAGCAGCTGCATGCGTCAGTGATTGTTTGGAGCGAAACTAAATCTTTTTCTTTCTTTGAAAAAAAGAGAAGGCAATGTGGCATTTCAATGTGAATATCGGGCGAGACGCAGCCTTGATCCAAAACCGAGGTTTGCCTACTTTTAGTACGGCCTTAACCATCAAAGTACATTTGACAAACGTGTTACGCCTACCACTACTGAGAGGATGTCTTCCAGGGATTAAACAATAGGTTTTATAACTTAGTAATAAGGTTAGGCACTAGTTGTACACCACACTAGTGAAGGCCTTCTGGAATATCTTTGTTATAACTTATATTTCTCTCTTCCTCTTTTGTTGTATGCTTTGACCTGTCAGCTCTGGAGTGAGGAAGTGGAAAAAGTAAGTATGCAATGTTGTGGTTGTGAAATTTGTCTGCTTTGCCTGTTTTCCAGGATTAATGCGTCATTATGGTTCAAAATGAAACTTCTCATGAAAACATTCGAGACTTTGTGACATTTATAACAATTCAATCACCAGGCCTATCAGATTATTGTTATTATTATATTGTCAGCCTATCATTATTCATTACCAGTCGTTATCTTTAAGCACGTCTACGGATACAAGCCTGGACTTTAGATATGGCAAGTATCCCGAGAGATATGACGTCAATATGTCGCTAATATTCTTCCTATTGTTTCAGGCTGAACATGAGCTCCGAGTGGCGCAGACAGAATTTGACCGCCAAGCCGAGGTTACACGGCTGCTTTTGGAGGGCATCAGTAGTACACATGTAGGTCAGCCCCACTCACCCTCCAGTACTTCTATCAGTGTCACACAAACACAAACACACACACACACAAATTTATTCACTTTTATCTTTTCTTTTCTTTTCTTTTCTTTTTGTGAACTGTGGGTTGTTGAAATATCACATTCTTCAAAGCACTGAAGTCTTTGAGCTGGAAACACTGCAACTTTTAGATGTGCGCATGAGGTTCCTAAAAAAAGAGTGAAAATGTATCTGCGTCGTCCCTTAGCGAGAACACTTCCGAATAAAATGGTTACTGATCTTGAACCATTTTGATTAGATCCTGGAAAGGTAATTCTTTTGAATTTGATATTTAAATACCAAATTAGTCTAAGTGATGCCGAACCAAATTTACATAGACACAGACTGGGTAAAATAAAATTAAAATGCCTGTTTTTAAAATATATATTATATTAAAAAATAAGCATAGTGATATTGGGATCCTAAAAGGATTTTCACATTATAGGTCTAAGTTACATTGTTCAGTGCACAAAAATGTCATTCTAATCAAGTCATTTTAGTCTGTAATTGAGTCCTTAAAATCTTATTTTTTTATAGTGTAAGAATAAGCAGTTTCAGCTATTTTCTAAAACATAATTTTTGATGATTCTTGTGCAACAACCTGCCTCATTTTTGTTCTTGTTTCGAGCTGCAGGCTCTCCTTTTTCGAGTGTTTTTTTAAACAAACAGATTTGAAATAAAAACTGGTTGAATACAGTATTCTTACTGCACACTTTTCCCTTGTTTTAAGAAAATAAGGTTATGACGTAATTATATACAGACATGTCTTTGTGAGATTGGGGGTTTTCTATATTGAACTGCCCAATAGTATATAGAAGAGTTCAAATTAGTTCCACCATGACCAACTACAACAGCAATAGGCTACTTACATATTAATGCATCAGTAATAATCCTAAAAAATATTATAGTATGTACAGTGTACAACACCCTTTACTTTGGGAGTATTTTTTCACATTGTGGTAATACTACTTTTACTTAAAGGGGACATATCATGCTCATTTTCAGGCTCATACTTGTATTTTGAGTTTTTACTAGAACATGTTTACAGGCTTTAATGTTCAAATAATACATTATTTATAACTGTATATTTACCTCTGTCTGAAATGCACCGTTTTAGCACCCGTCTCTTTAAGCCCCCCTCCCGAAAAAGCCCAGTCTGCTCTGATCGGCTTGCGAGAAAAATATGGTGCACCTTTGCAAAGGTAGTTCTCAAGCTGTGGGCGGTATATTCTAATGAGCCTGCATGTGACAAAGGAAGAGGAGACAAATCTGAACGGCTTGTTTAATCACATGTTTTCTGATCTAGGCAGCCCACAAAAAACTGACTGGGTTGTCTTATTTCACAGTTTGTGGGTTGGTATGCACTCCAGATACCCAAATGTATGTGCGCAAGCACTGAAAAGGGGGAGTTTTTCATGATATATCCCCTTTAAGGAGAGGATCTGAGTACTTCTTCATGGAGATGAGCTTAAAAATCTGTGTTTCTTTTTAAGAGTGACTATTGTGTTGTTGCTTATCTGCAGGTGAACCACTTGCGCTGCCTGCATGAGTTTGTGGAGGCCCAAGCAGCGTACTATAAGCAGTGTCATTTCCACATGCAAGAACTACAGAAAGAGCTGGGAAGGTGAGAACCACATGGGAGATACCTTGGGTTGATTCAGCGTCAGGATTTCCACGTTGGGATAACTGAGCAGTGTGTTCTGTGAACAACCCAAATTCAGAGCCGTGATGCAGGCACAGCACGAGTGCTTTTCTATTCCACTGAAATGGCACAGTAACAGGTGTTGTTTGAGTTCACCCAGGCTGCACTTAGCATCTGCAGCTCTTCATCTAACCAGCTCACTATGGCAGCTGGTTATTTTGTATAATTCCATCTTGATATCTTGATATCAGCAGCTGTAGGCTACAGCTCTGTTTGTTGATACAAGAATAAAACTTCATCTAATTTATGTCCCCCAGAAAAGTTTTAAAGTGGCACAGCATTATTACCGTATAATTTTATTATATATTTTTTTAAATAATCTTTTGAGTTTTGTAACAACAGGCAGAGCAGGAGCAGCTTTGAAAAGATGGGACTATTTAATGTAATTTTTCTGATTCAGATAATTTACTTCAGTTCATTTATGATGCATACGCCTAATTTACTTTCAACTACATTGAATAAGCTTCATCAGGGGAAAACCTGCATTCTGGAATTTATTAGCTTTTAATGATCAGTTAATTCTTGGTTTAATGATTGACTGAGGAAAGTAAAAGTTGCACCATAGTCGGTGTTGATCTAAATCCTTTTATTAAATATTGTGAAGATGATTCATATTTGATGAATGTATTGTTAATACAACATAAAAACAACAACAACAACATAGATTTGACCTCAGTTCCAGTCAGGTCCTGTCCTTTTTTTTGTTATTTTTGCTTTTGTCAAATCATGACAAATCATTTTCATTGTCTCATGCCCTCAGTTCTGATGAGGACGTGTGAGTATGACCCGTCTTCTTGTGTGCTGACGCCATTTATCTTTCTCTTTGTGTGTCTGTTCTGATTCACACATTTGCTTGCTTGCCAATGCTTCCCAAATCCATATTAGATAAAAGATTAGTAGGTGTTGCAAATAGGAAACCACTGCATTTGGTTATTTTCCCTCTTTGGTTAACAGAGATTGAGGCCCTTGTTGGCTTTTCTACTTAAATTTCCATGGTGGCAAACGACCAGCACAAGCAGCGCTCCGACAGTTTGGTATTTTCCTGACCCTTGAGATTTACTTTGCCCACCTGTGTTGTATTTTGGTGGCCAGCGCGCAGAGCACATGGTGGAAGGAAATGCACAAACATGTGGGAAGTTCATTCAAAAGAGCACAGTGCACTTTGGTGATTTTATTTTAGCAAACAATAAAGTAAACAATATACTTGGAGCGAATGCATCGCAATCACAGAATTATGCTTTTAAAGGTGCAGTGTGTAGGATTTGGTGGCATCTAGCGGTGAGGTTGCAGATTGCAACCAACTGGAACTTTTCCCATGGGCCCTATCTAGAGCCAATTCTGGGCTACTGTAGAAACATGGCGGCTGGCTCTGTGAAGAGGACCCGCTCTGTATGTAGATATAAACAGCTCATTCTTACTGGGAATCCCCACTAGAAGGGAGATGAGAGCGTGACATGAGCGTAAGCGTTCTGTCATCCGATCCACACTGACTCTTGTCTTCCATTAATCTCTGTGTGGTCGTGGCCTTCTTTCCAACTTTTTTGCATTTTTTTTCCATGTTTGTGTTTTATTCTTAAAATGCATGGTGGTGCAAACACTGCTGTATCACATTTTATGATTTTACTCTGCTGCACCAAAATAGCGGGCGGGTTTGGAGACACCCACACAGTCAAGCCAAGACCTATACCCCTTTGCACTTGTTGCACTTCTGCGAATACAATACGGCCCTAATTGTGTAAGACTCCAGTTTCCTGGCTAGACTTGAATGTCTCATGATTTATCATCTGTTCCAGTGGAGAGTATAACTCATGATATGCTTGGGTTCCAGTATTGTCTTTTGTGTAATTTTTGTATGTTCGTATTTTATATGTATGTTCTGATCATCATCTGCCTGCTTTCCCTCAGGCTTCCCAATGCATTTGCACTGAACTCCACTCACTCCGTGGCTGCTGCCGGCTCTGCGTCAGAAGACGCCAGCAGCCCCGTGGAGACAGACACGCTGAAGATTGAGGAAGTTCAGGCGCCAGCTACCGGAACCCGCAAGGCCAAAGTCCTTTACGATTACGATGCTGCTGACTCCAGTGAACTCTCCCTTTTAGCTGACGAGGTGAGATTTCATCATCAACCTGCAGCTAGTGGGTCGAAAGGGATCATGTGGCTGATTCGAGTAATGCATCTGCCCTTTTCCTTGAAGGTTCATGTTTTATTATCCAAGTGTATACGTTTTTTCTGATGATGGCGGAGTCGGTCTTTACTCGAGATGGCCCACTTCTGCTCTAAAACTTTGTTTGAAATCCTGATGAAAGGCCTTTACACACCGGGGGGCATGACGAATAAACGACACGAAAATGCAAAATATGGCCTGCGAATATTATATGTCTAGGGCTTTTATTGTGAAAGGTAAGAACAGAAGGAGTGGATCTGGTCTGCACTGCCTTTGTCAAGGTTGAAAGGAGTAATATCAAATTCAGGTTCCTGAGCCGCCGTGTTGTTCATGAATATAGGCACAACTCAACCCGTTCTGCACAACCTGATTGGTTGATGCCTTTATTCGCGATGCGAAAGTTCAGAAAATCTACCTCGTTTCAAAAAACAGTTTGTTGCTTTTTCGGCGCGTAATATTTGCATTCTGTGTGAAAGTACAGATCGAAAAAAAATATTGACATGCAAATTAATAGCACTAAAAAAAAAAAACACTTGAGTGTGTGAAGCCTTAAGTCAGCAGTGACCCTGATGAGCCAGGGACCCTCGTGAAAATTTGAAGGATTATAACGTCACATAGCCCCTCCTTTTCAGTCTCGTTACCGCCAGCTTGTTTGCTGGTCTTTCTACCAGCACGCGCCACTGTACCCCGCTGTTGCCTGGCAAAGGCGGCGGTGTCAGCGGCACGGAGGTCCCCGGGGACCGTCAGTAGATGATAATAAAATGTACCTGAATCCATGAATATGTAGAATATCACTGCTGACATTCCTGTTATATTACGTCGCAGCGTCTGCTGTATTATCCATGTGTTCACCAGTGAGTATTTGGATATAGAGCGGGGAAGTGAGATCGGATCACAAGTGGTCACTGGAGACGCATTATAACGCCAGGCGTCATCAGACTATGATATGAATATGAATATACCTGTATTCACCCTCTGTCTGAAATGCTCCGTTTTAGCGCCTGTCTCTTTAAGCCTCGCTCCCGAAAAAGCTCAGCGTACTCTGATTGGCTTACGAGAACAATATGGTGCAAAGGTAGTTCTCAAGCTGTAGGTGGAGATACTCAGATGGGGGTGGAGGGGGCGGTATATTTTCTCATGTGACATAGGAAGAAGAGCCAAATCTGAAAGGCTTGTTGAATCACAAGTTTTCTGATCCAGGCAGCCCACAAAAAAAACTGACTGGGTTGTCTTATTTCACAGTTTTGTGGGTTGGCAGGGCCTCCAGATACCCAAATGTATGAGCACAAGCACTGAGAAAGTGAGTTTTTCATGACATGTCCCCTTTAAAAGTGTCCATGTACTCTGTGTTCCAGCTCATTACAGTTTACACAGTGCCAGGAATGGACTCAGACTGGCTGATTGGAGAGAGAGGAAACCTGAAAGGAAAAGTGCCTGTCACATACCTGGAGCTTCTCAGCTAAAGAACACATTGAACGCATTGACCCCACACACACACACACACACACACACACACACGTGCATGATGTGCATGTGTGAGTACTACTGAAGCCATGAGGATATGTCATTCACCTCATTAAATTCCACACTCTTACACTAACCTGTAACCTCCAATAGCACTCCTCCACAGTAAGTTAAACACACACACACACACACACACACACACACACACACACACACACACACTCATCCGTGTGCTTATCAGAGCAGACTGAAGTATATTCACCTGACACTGAGAGCAGTGATATGGAGACATTGTTACCATGAGTGCAGGAAAACCCCCACATGGAGTGGTTAACATTCCTTTTAGATAACGTTTGGTGGATTATTACGATGATGTTTTCTTTTCCTATTTATTACCTATTTATTGTTGTGCATCCCGATGGTTCAGGTAGACCTTCCGCACTGTCTTCAGAAGGATTTCCAACCAAATTATGGTGTTGATTTGATTTTGGGTTTTTTTAAGTTTCTTTATTGTCTCTTAAGGGGAGACAACCCAGGTGACTAGGGTAAAAAAAAAAAAAAAAAAACTAATAGATATCACCATGAAACTTCCCCAGTTGATTACTTACATTAAGACAATTCTTTTTTTGAATTACAAGTTTTCTGAAAATGTATGTAAGTGTTTAAATATGCAAATGAGGCAGTATCTTATTAAATAGGTGCTTATTTGCATACATTTCCAGAATTGTATGGTATTATCTAATGCTAAATTTTGGTGAATTTAGGAGAAATATAAAAACGCAAATAGACAAGGAGTAGTAAAATAAACGCCTAAATGTGTATTTTGGATGTTTTCTTTGCACTAGCCTGAAAGAAACAACCCGATATCACGCCAAAGCGTGTAATAGACCCGCCTGTCCACCAGAGGATAGCTTGTCAGTGTCACGTTTTGCCTCATTGAGGTGTGAATATTACACCCGTGTATGAAGGTGCAGTACCAGCACAGGGGGGCAACAAAACCACTCAGTTAAGTTTAGAAAAAACGTCATGGTTGGGTTTAAAATAAGTAGGTAACCTAAGTAAAATACATACGGAAACAACGTAACATCACTACATAAAACACGTCATTAACGTAAACAAAACACCGGTCTCCATGTTGAAAGTCCTGTGTTTGTAGTACCCATCGACCTCCCTTCCCACCCACCATTAGCGGTCTTTCTGTCCTTTTATTCTATGTCATTGCTTTGCAGTCAGTACAGACTAAATGGTGTGAAAATGACATGGGCGACTGGGCTGGAAAGAACACGTTATGGAAGCAAACAGGCCCAAAATTGACCAGAGAAAAACTATGTTTTTAGCCTGGGTTGTCTCCCCTTCTTCTGAAGGCAGTGGTATGGATAAAACAAGCTTGCAATGACCACGTCTCTTTGATTCTCCCGATTAAAGGGGTTATGACAAGTCTTGTCCTTCAATTAAGTCAGTTAAAGGAACAGTGTGTAGTATTTCTACAGTAGCCCAGAACAGACAAACCAAACACTGGCTCTAGAGAGAGCCTTTCGCGTTTTTACGTTACCTGAAGGCCTTCGTAGTTCTCCGGACACGCTTGTGAAACCACTGTAACGTGAGACACAGAGTCCAAAACGGACGGCGTTGTCAGGGTTTTGTACTTGGCGGCTCACGTTACCGCAGTCTTGAAAAGGAAAGGGTATTTCGTTGGTTGCAATCTGAAACCATTGGCCGCTAGATGCTGCCAAATCCTACACACTGTACCTTTAAGTACAGTTTATCCCTGTATGACAGATGACTCCTCATTGAAGAAGAAGTGAATACAACAGTGTGCAAACAGACAACGGATCACTGTGACCACCTCATGACAGACGCGCCGTTATATAGAGAGTTCCTGTAATCACCAAGTTTATTTAAATCTTTAAATAAAAATGAAAGATGTGACTGCATCCCTAGTTTTGCTTCAGAAATGTCTTCTGTTCTTCCCCTTTCTTCCAATACGTCGTGAACAGAATTGCATTTCTTGTGTGTTGTATCCTCTTTTTTTTTTTTATCCTCGACGAAAACATTAAATATGACAACCGTTAGCTTACTGAAGAACAATAACTATAAAACAGCAAATAAAGTTTTTCACGGACGTTTTATCGTCCTATCATCCTCACCTCTTGGGAAGCAGATTTGCCTTAACTGCTAATGGAAAGAATGTGTTATGTAGAGCGACAATAACATTTTGTGGACAGTTGGATGGAACATCACGAGCAACAGCTTCGCTTGATTGATTCATGTCATTCCTTTGTTTTGATTAGACTTTCCCAAATGGGCTTTTTTTTTGCCTCTCACGGCTTCCACGGCACTGAAGATGTCACTTCGAACAATATGAACACGTGTGCAGCAAATAAACATTAACACTCCCGTCCTAACTGCCTTAAGATGACGGGAAGGAACCGCTAAGGCCATCTGCTGCAAACCAGAGAATGTGCTCTTCACAACAAAAATGTCCACAGAGACTTAACGTACACCACATACAGCATGCAAGACTGCAACTCCTTTTAATCATGTGTGTGTGTTTGTGTGATTTTTTTGTTTGACATTAATGTTTTTTTGAATTAACGACGTTCCTGTCTGTTGCTGTTTTGTCCTTTAATACTTCAAAGTGTCTTCAGTCTTAGTGCTGCATGTGCTACAGCTAGTAGCCTGTCCTGCTGGACGTGTGTGTGTGTGTTATACGATTATAAGATGTAGCGAAGTCCGTTTATGTGAGAACCGGTGCACCAAAAAAACTAATGTGCTCTCTCACATCCAGTATATGTACATGCATGCACTTTGTCTTTTGTTTTTTTTGTTTTTTTTAACCAGCTTTGTGATTTTTTTGTGAAATGAGCACAATGTTTGATCATGCAAAAAAGGAGAGAAGTGAGATTAACCTGAGACTCAAGCAAAGAGGTTTCTTATACCTGCAGTCAGTGAGAGGAGAGAATGAGATCTAATAATAATTCTTGTTGGCAGATGAATGTAATCCACGTCACGTGTCCTGCTCTCTACTCTTGTGCTCATTTCACAGATTTGCGAGGAATTGTTATTTTCAGATTTCTTTTTTTTTTACTTATACTGTTGTGATTCGGTTTACCTCATCTTGTATTATTATTATTATATATTTTTGTCAAAATATGTATTGCCTGTTCCTTAACCATGCTGAATGAATGAAATGTATGGGATTTAATAAAAAGTAAGCTTTATTTGAATTCACTGACTTTTTCACAGTTCCTCTATATACACCATGTATAACAAACCACCGTGGTCGAAAGCTGAAGCCAATGCAGAAGTGCCTTAAGGTGCGGTTCTTCTAAATCTTCACATCATGGTCTCTATTTCTCTAGAATATGGTGGTATTTATAGAGTCATTGTTCAATTGGCGTGCCAACATATGAATGCAGAATCTGTAGGCAACAGGACTGGGTTCTGGGTTCTGGTTTCCAGTTTCCATTTGTAGTCTGAGTAGTATTGACCAATCACTTTTGAGCGCAGGTTTTGGTTGCATCTAGGTGTACAGACCATGTGGAGAGCAAAAGAAGTCATTGGCCAAAATGCTATCTATTTCAATACTTTCAGCTATACAGACTTCATTTAAACTTTAAACGGGTTACAAGACTCAAACTATTAAACTTGTATTCAGCTTTTTGATATCTTTTACAGTTTCAACAGACCGTTTCTGGGTTTGGGTGTGTATTGCACTGCTTAAAGTGGAGAGGAGCTTTAAAATCTTCTGAAAAAAAAAAAATATCTTAAACTTGCTCAACATTCCCACAATTTTCATTCTTCATACATCATTTTTCTGGTCAAAATGGAGGAAATCTTGCGCTGGTCGCATCAAATGGAATGGAATCAAACGGACTCCTTATTCTCAGGGGCGTTACTGTAGAAATGATTATGTCCGTAACTTCCGGTGAGGTAGCGGAAGTAGCAGTAAGCTAGTTAGTCCCATAGGCTAACCATAGTGGCTAACCACCAACAGCGCTTCTTTTGAAAAGTAATTCACCTTCATTTTACAAAATCCTCCTTTATTTTTAACAGATATTTAACTAACGTTAAATTTACATTTTCTAAAATGTCATTGCGGAGCTGTGGTACAGTGTTCCGTACACTTTACGCCCGTTAGTGCCACGCCAGGCAGCACTCCTCTGTTGTTAAGAGCCAAACAAGCTTGTGTGCTCATTCTCCAGAGGAACATCCCAATATCATCCCCCTGCAGAGCTACACTTTGACTGATGTCTTTTGGACCAAGAGTTTTTGAGAAAAGTGGTGAAAAGTAACGCCTCCGCCTGAGTAGGAAGATCATTAAGCTTAACGGTGTGCAGTACAGAGCGCATAACATGATTTCAATGGCGATTAATTAAAATTGTAACTGTCAAAATATTCAGTTGGTGTAATAAACATTAACTTTATTGACCTTTTATTAAATAAAACTGCTGCAACATCAATATTGGGCGCAGGATTACGTGCAAACAGCGTTTGTGGTGACAGAGTTGCTGCTTCTGTGCCAAGCAGTCAGTGAGCACCATTGAGGTTAAAAATGCCCTTTTGAAAGTGTTTTATTCAACAAAGGGTAATATATTTAACAACGTGTGATAGCAGAATAATCATTTCATACAGACTACGGAACTGTGAGAAGCATAAAATAAGTTGAAATGTACATTTGTGCTGCTCTAGCTATGCTTTCATGTGTAGGGAGGACATCAGCTAGGATTTCATGTGTAGGGAGGACATCAGCTATGATTTCATGTGTAGGGAGGACATCAGCTAGGATTTCATGTGTAGGGAGGACATCAGCTATGATTTCATGTGTAGGGAGGACATCAGCTAGGATTTCATGTGTAGGGAGGACATCAGCTATGATTTCATGTGTAGGGAGGACATCGGCTATGATTTCATGTGTAGGAGGACATCAGCTATGATTTCATGTGTAGGGAGGACATCAGCATTGTAGCGTCTGTTTAATGACAGCCAGTTACTTTCACTATTTTCTGTACAGTTTATAATGTAAGACAGTTTATGGCACGAAGTGCAGGGCAGCATCAGACTACAGATAGATAGTTTCAGTACAGTTATCTGTGTATATAAAACCAAACCTTGTTACTGTGGAAGTTTTGATCTGCCTTAGAGCTTTTCAGATTGTTCATCTCTTCACCGTCTGTAGCAGCGGAGTCAATAAAGTAGCTAAATATGCTAGTGGAGGTTATCTGAGGCTCCATCCCTCCACAGTAGAAGGCAGAGAGCTATGATCACATGATCCAGTTTGAGCTGTAATAGGTGGTGTTACCACATGTTTTACTAGATTTATTAATACAATCACTCTAGAAGAGAGGATTAGCGTACTGTCAACATAGAAAACGATTCAGTGACACGACGCACCGGAAGTTAGGGACACGCAAGGCATCATGGGGGCTAGGAATAAGGTGGATACACATTTGGCTATAACAGCATGGAAGTGACAGGAACTCCAAGCAACTGCCCCCATAGATAGGCACTCTTGTTAATTGAGACAGTAAACAGTACCAGTTTTCTATCCTGCTCCCATGCTCACATTTTGGACACTCCACACACAAATTTCACACAATATGTTCATCAGAGGGTCCTAAATCCTCACGTAAAGAATTTAGGCGATAGGAATTGCGTTTTTTTTGTCTAGGAAGCAGAGGTATGAGAGGTGCGCCTCAGCTTAAATTCAATGCAATTTCCTGTCTGACTTTTTTTACCTTTATTTATTCAGGGGAGATTAAGGAATGCCCTGATCACATTCACACTTGGAAGTTTGCCCAGTACAACCACAGTCTGATCTGTTGGCCACTGAGCACCTCCACCAGAGCGGTTTTGGGTTAAGGGCCTTGCTCAAGGGCACCTCAGTGGTGGTATAATTATGGATGGGCAAGAGGTGCTTTTTCACTTTACCCACCCAGATTTATCCTGCCCGTCCGGGGGATTGAAGCTGTACCGGCCTGTCTTTGGGACTTGTAAGAATATTTTGCTTTATTAAAGTATCTTCATTGTGTCAGCTCATCTCGAAGTACGCATTTCCTGCTTCCATCAGCCACAACATTAACCAGACAATTTTTTTTACTCATTCAGTAATACAGTATTTCCAAACTGTTTCATTTCCCTTTTTTTTATAAGCTAGCCTATATGTTGTGTCTTTGCACTGACTCTGTCATGTCACAGTGAATTGCTCTGTTTGCGGAGTCTGACTCGACAGTCTGTCAAATCAAAGCAGGCACTTCTGTAGCATAAAGCCGCTTCACATTTTCTTTACAGTTTTTTACAATCGCTAACATCCTTTGGTCCAATCTGTTGTCACATTTAACACATCATCCGTCTGTTGAGGACCATACCTTTAACACAGTTCATGTTGTTTTCACAGAATATGAAGTTACGTAATAACTGCACTTCAGATTTCTTGAGCACAAAGTTACTTCAAAGTGTTCTCTTTAGGATCCATCTTTAATGCAAATACTTCAGTTTTCATCTTTATGTTGTGTCTGTCTGTTTGTCTGTAAAAGTGTGAATTTACTGCACTTATTTAAGTTCATAACATCACACACAAAAGAAGTAATATTCTCTTGATCCTTGTTGTTCTTTAAAAACTGAAAGGGCACAACAAGACTGAGCATGTAATTAATAGTCCCGAGGCCTTGCAGCTGCAGCAGTGGTAATAATCTCTGGAGTGAGTCAGCGATCGCCCACACTTTTGGGAAAGCCACATGAAAGTACTCACCAACAATCAATCAGTTTCGCATATACATCCGCTGTGGGCTTGATAGGCGGCTCCGAAATGCAATTATAATGGGCTCCAACAGTGATTCAGTCACAGCAAAGAAAAGTATCAACATGACCATAGAAACTTCTCAAAACACACCTTCTTTTCATTCTCTTTAGTTCCACAAAAAAATGTTCAATGATTTATTGGCAAAACACTGACTGGAAGATTTGGCAGTGAACAGTGATGAAGTCATTATGCTATTATTAGGGTGGTCTGAGAGGTTCTAATGCAGCAACTCTGGGTCAGTGTCAAGCCAAACGGTGCTACTACAACTTCTTTGTCCGTCACGTGACGCCATTGGGCCCAAAAAGACTTTTTCCCATAAACTTACATTGGGAAAGAGACATCTGTAACTCAGCGGACAATTTGTTTTTAGGTGAATCAACTCCCCAGTATGAACACTTGATAGCCCTTATTTAAATCATTATGTCCTAAAAGTTGTAAAATGCACTAATAGCCGATTATCCAGAGTTATTTCCCTTCCTCCGTTCATGTGAATGAGTCATAGTGCCACCAACTGGAAACTTTTACGACTTCCTCCTCGAAGATGAGGTAGATCCATTTGAATTTTGGTCAGAAATCCTTTAGACCTCGATGATGCTTTATTGTGAAGATTGTGAGTTTTCGGTGTTGACATCTTCAGGCCACTTTTGTATCATACTCATAGCGGCACCATACTGGCAACAGGAAGTTACAGCTGCTATACTTTGCCGTACTACTCTTTGCAAGTTAACCAGATCACCCTCAAACTTGGTCGCAAAAATTGAAAGAAGGAACGCCGTGTCCGCAGCGACGCATTCTTTGCCATGAAACAGGAAGTTGTTTTTGAGGGGCTACTTCAAAACAAACTAAACTTGGCACATGTGTTAAAAGTGCTAAAATGTGTTGTCTGATATGGTTCTTGTGCTTGGGTGTGTGCAGCCCTCTTGGTACATTTCACCTAGAAGTACGGAATTTGATATGCACATGTATCACATGTACTTAAAGCTTCAGTAGGCAGAAATTCTTTGGCATCCATGGGCAAAAATTACATAATAACTAGACTTCTTCTCCTCCTCATGGCTCTGTTATCAGGCTTTAAAAAATCTAGCCCGTGACGGGAGACTTTGACCAATCACAGGTCATTTCAGAGAGAGCGTTCCTATTGGCTGTGTTCCGGCTGGTGGGCGGTGCTTGGTATTTCCTCGACAGATTTCAACATGGCTGCTGGGTCACAAACTTTTTCATTTTGCATCTAAACAGTTACAATACAAGATGGTTCTGAAAACATTTGAGGCGAGAAATAGGCATGAACATAACAGAATATTGATTCATATTTGATCAGCGCTTCCTAGTTTGACCGTTTGATCGGAGTTTGCGAGTGATTGACTCGTGGCTCTCATAGATGATAGCTGGATGGCGGACTCCAGCTCGGCTCTGATTGGTTGTTTTCCCTGCGATCTGTGAAATCTTGCAGATGCCATGAGATCACCGGAGGACACAGAGGCACACAATTGTTTTTTTCTGATTACCTGTCTCATGTACTACTGTCAGGATATAGTGACTGTTTTATATAAAATAACCATTACCACCTCCATTTCTACCCACTGCAGCTTTAAGGGCGACTCCAGCGACTTAACGTTGTACTTCGGGGCTCAAATTTGTAAAAGGACTGTTTAAATCAATGCAGCAGAGGCTGAGATATCCTGACATTTAGTCAAGCTCCAAAAACCGTATAGATCATGCAATTCCCATAATGCACTGCAATAGCGTCTCAAGTTCATAACACAGGCTTTCTGTTACAAATGTTAAATTCTGAAATAATCTAAAATAACCCTTCAGAGTTACGGGGCACATTATACACCTATTTTCACAGGTTGAGTATAGCATTCCCCATGACGAGTAAACTCCATGTGGTGCAGTGCCCATTTAATGTAAAGACAGCTAAAAAAATAAAATAAAAGATACCCAACTGCCATTGGAGTTTTTGTTCAAATGTTCCAAGTCAAAGTGACTATTCCAGGACTGTACAGACAAAAAGGTGATGTGGTAAGATTTCCTAGACTGAAACCCAGTATCTGTTTGGGTGTTGGTATCTGTTTGGATTTCGATGACACCAGGTGCCATTGATCCTGTACCAGGGAAATGAGTGGGAAATTGTAAGGAAGTCATTATAACTCATGTCAAAACATCTTAATCTATGCTTTAAAACACACAAAGAGCTTTACAGGATAGTGACGAACAAGAAGAGATGCAAATATGTATTGTGTTATAGCTGAGATAGATTAAAATTATTTGAAAATTTACTAACACACCCTGCAACTGCACTTGCGATGCATTGACTTTCATCTCACACGTACTGTATCACTGTTGTCACAGTGTCTTAACTGTCTTGGTCAGCCCACACACAAGGAGTGGAGCTTTCCAAAAGTGTGGGTGGCAGGTGAAACCTAGTGATCAGGATCAGTGATTAGATTCCCAGGGGACAGATCATGAAAAAATGTCCTTGTTCAGTGCTTGTGCACATACATTTGGGTTATCTGGAGTACCAACTCACAAACTGTGAAATAAGACAACCCGGTCAGTTTTTGTGGGCTGCCTGGAAACATTAAAACAGTAATGTACAAACAGTACACTATACAAGATGTTTCTGGAAACATTTGAGGTGAGAAATAGGCATTACAGTAACAGAATCTCGAGTCATATTTGATCAGCTGCTCCTATAGTTTGATCAGAGTTCACAAGTTTCCCAAGCAGTGATTGACAGCTGCTCAGAGAGTCCTCTGCTCTGATTGGTTGTTTTCCCTCGGGCACGTTGAAATCATACAAAAGGCCATTAGGAGGACACAGAGAAACATGATCTTTTTTTTTTTTTTATCTGTCTCATGCACAACTTCAGGTTATAGTGACCGTTTTATAAAAGTAACTTTTTATCACATTTGCTCAAAGTTACCGACTGCAGCTTTAAAGCATGTGAACAGGTTCTAGTAGAAACCCAAAATACAAGTATAAACTTGAAAATGAGCATGATTATGTCCCCTTTAAGTCTGGGCTTGTTTATCTGAAAGAGATTTACAGTAATTTACAGTTACAGTTTACACAGTCAAGAATTACATCACTCATAATGATGCAGAGGAAGCGTTGGTTGACCGCAATTTCACAATGCTTTGAAAGAAAGGAAAATGTATGCCAATCGTTACAAAGGCATTAACCTCAAGTTCACATCTCGCGTCTGCAGAGGGAAACGTCACGTACGCGGACAGATTTACTGTGCTAATACAAAGGGTTCACCCCTCCCTTTTTGCTCTCTCATTCTTCTTTTGCCCCCTCCACCCACCTCCTCCAGTGACACATACTCAAAGCCTGTCTGCATCTGTCTCTCTCTTTGGCAATCGGAGAGTGGGAAATTACATAATGTTGATTTAATAAGACAACTTTGAAGAGATCAAAAACCTTTGAGGTGTAGCATGCACTTTTGACCTCAACTAAGCATAATTTTTAATCTTTGGGCTTGGGGAGAAAGTTTCCTTTCTCTGCCCATACCCTCAAACTCTGTTTTGGGGAATATATATATTTGTTTTCTTACCAGACCTTTGCAGCCCGCTCCTCATCTCAGTTTGAGATTAGAGGCTCGAGGCTACATTAGCTGCCTGAATCTCCAACCAAACTGACAGCGGTTGAGTTGCATTGTGGTACATGGCGTTTTTATCGTGAGGGATCGCCTCGCTTCCCAGCATTGGACGCTTGATGGGCTGCCACTATAGACACAAGTCACCTGATTGGATGAACTCTACCGCTCACAGCTTTCAAACCGGAACCAACATGGCGGCTCGTTTGGAAACTTTCTTCTCTTATATCACGAACATAGTTCACCGAAATGTGTTTCTGAAAACATTTTATGCGAGAAATAAGCCATGCAGTTGCTAAATCTGTCTTTATTTTAGATCGATTAGTTTCAAAGTTTCTCGGGAGTTTCCAGAGACGGCGAGTCGCGGCGGATGCCCCTGATTTGCATAAATTAGCCTAGACCTCAACTTTATGCTAATGAGGAGCGGCCAAAGTGATGCGCCATCTCTTGAATCCCACCGCCACGCTACCAGAATGCATTGCACGGCTGCATACATAGACAATGAATGGGAAGCGCGGAAAGGACGGAGGCTGTGGACACGTACCATCAGTGCACTTAAAGCGTAGCCACGCCAGGCACGATCACGCTAGCGGACAGAACTGGCGGAATAAGGCTGTGTCTATTCATGAGGCTATATCCAACTTGAGGCTGTCAGAAAACACCCCTCACCCGGTGTGGCGGCTTTAAATAACGTTACTGACAAGCTGTCTGACATGAGGTTTTGGCCGTCGTTGCGGTGATTTCACACATCGACGTGCACACACACATCGTTCCCCGGGTTGTGTGTGAGAGGTCTGTCGGTATAACCTCGAGGAGAAATACTGTTCAGTCCAGAGTGACCCTGAGGGAGGCAGTACTCCCGTGTCTGTTTTCCCCTCATCTACCCATACGTGGGTAAAAAGGGGGTGCAGCACGATGGCCCACCCAGAGATGATGCGCTCATCAACAGACGTCACGTCACTGCGTTCCATTCCTCCCCTCTCTCGTGTGGAGACCGGAAAGGAAGAACACTGAAATGACCGAGCCTAAGATGAGGTCATTTCAGTGTTCTTCCTTTCCGGTCTCCACATGAGAGAGGGGAGGAATGGAACGCAGTGACGTGACTGTCATAAGATAAGATAAGATATTCCTTTATCAGTCCCACAGTGGGGAAATTTGCAGTGTACAGCAGCAAAGGGGATATATAGTGCAAAAAACAAAAAGCATCGGTAAAAAAACAAAAAGCAAGACACAACACGGTGCAAAAGCATAACAGAAGTGAAACAAAATATGAACAATTTCAATAGAAAAATGACGTGACGTCTGTCATCACGGGCGAACCGGCGGCCCCATTACCGGCTCAGCCGGATTAAATGGATTTGTCGTCATTGTCTGAATCTGTTTCTGAGAGCTGATTCACCTGTCTATTTGATTTTGCCGGTTTTGCAACACGTTCTCATCCCAACTCGCCACATAGGTTACTGACGCTTTGTCAGACCCCTCGCGTCACTTTTTACATTGTACAAAACGCATGCTTAATGATCCCTCGCCGTCACTTTTTGGTTACAGTAAATGTTGTGAGTTAAATAAAAACACTTGTTTAGGATTAGGCAGCAAAACCACTTGGTTAGGTTTAGGAAAAAACAACACAGTTGGGCTTAAAATTACTACGTTTTTACAGTGCAAATGAGACTCCACGTTGTGAACACAGGACACGGACGAACGGCTAATTGTAAAGTGAAACGTAACGCACAGGACATGAACAGCGGTCTCCTGGATGAAAGCCTCGTGTAGCCTAATTCAAATGAAATCAAAGTGATCCGACATACAGCTGGACATCCAGCCCGCCACAGTTTCAGAATGAGGCGAACATATTTTTACACTTTTCAACGGGTGGGGTCTGCGCAATCCTGCGGTGCACCGGCTCTAGGTCTGCTTGGAAAGGCCAGTAGGTGAAGGTGGCTCGCGGTCAACCGGGTCGGACTGTCAGTCTGCGGGGGATGTCGGCAACCCATCCGTTTTGATACATGGACCCCTGTCTCGTTTACCATGCTTTGTGGGTGGGACTTTTTGCCATGTCATCACCAGTCATATACATCTAATGTGTTTATGATTAAATTGTTTACTAGAGCACAAAGTTCTTTGGTTATCTAGCCTCTTCATTTTGCTCTCAAAGTGCACCAGATTGATGCATTTAACTTTAAAATTTACCAAATTTTCTTCTGGGGGACCATGCCTTCATAGTCCACAAAATCCAATGGGAAACACTGTATTACGTCATCCAAAACTAGATGTCCCGCCCCCCCCATTTGGAACCTGACAGACAGGTTTCAGTAAAAGTGTCTTGCATTTAAAAGAATAGGTGTGAAGGAAAAAGAGAGTTACTGGTAGTAAAAAAAATCCATGACTATGAGATACAGTTGAATAAGCAACAAAGAGAGGTGGAGCAAAGTGAGAAAAACATTCATGTTGTGATTCATGTTGATGACTAAATTCTAACCTTTTGTTTAATGTCTTGGTATGGGAACCTCACAGTGCAAAAACAAAAATAGACTGCAAAATCATTGGCCCACAACAGCTTTCCTTGGCAGAGATCTATGACAGACAAGTGTTACGAAAGGCACGGTTGATCTTAGCCGGCTCTAACCACCCACTCTTGGAGGAATTCATTCTTCTCCCCTCTGGGGCGGAGATACTAATCCCCCAGGATAAAAAAAGCAATAGGTTTACAAATTTCCCTACAGGGACAATAAAGCTCTGATACTGATACTGATACTGATACTGATTATCCACAATCCATAGAGGTTTTCCAAGTGGGATTTGGGCCTCCCAAGTGGAGGTTCGAGACTGTTTCAGGAGAGGCTCAGTGAATGGAAGTGAAAAAAGTATTACATTAGTTATCAAAAGAAGAACACATAGAACAGCCTAAATGCGTGAGATTTAGTCAAAAAGATAGTTCAGGGGGGTGAGAAGGCGCCTTTTTCCAAGCTTTGTCAGAGGGGAGGCCCACAGTCTTTGAAAGCCCCTGGCCTAAAGGAAACAATACTGCAACAATATTATGGCTGGAACCAGGTTGGTGATATTACCGTAATAATGATTCATTTAATTTTCCTGTTTCTCTGACTCCTGCTTCCCTTGCCCTTCAACTCTGGAGGCCGTTGGGAACAAAAGCTCTCCAATCATTGTCGGATAGAGACATCAATCAGCCATGTTTCAATTCACATTTTTACGCACGATAAAACTTCCTTCACACGACTCATTAGCTGTTTCTGCTGTCGGCGTCATCCTGGATATTCCTGTGACGCGCAAAGCTTGCCTCCGTCTCTGGACAGCATGCACAGCCAGAGGCCTGTACTACGAAGCAGGATTTGGCGTTAGCGAGGTAACTTCAGGGTTAACTCAGGGTTTTCCGTCCTACGAAGGTGGATCACTTCTTACCGGGGTAGATCACCATGGTAACTGATGCTGAACAGCTAACCTGCTCCAGGGCAGGTTATGTTCCAGATAAGAGATCAACTCGTATGAAAGCACCTCCTACTGACCAATCAGAGCTCTGTGCGGTGATTGTATGATAATATTACACAAATATGAAGAAGTTACAGTCATAATCCAGGCTAAAAACAACACAGTTTAAAATGAAAAATGCAGGAAGGACAGCTGGCTGTATGCTGTGGGTGTTTACCGCTTTGAATTATATTTTCATACTTATTTTCTAACTTCCTCTTGAGTCTGTTTCACACCGCCGGAGAGGGCGGACGCAGCTGAAAGAAGGTTCAAATAGTCACACACGCCACAATATTATTACTGTGCATGATTGTGTGTAATCCAGTCATCTGTTATACATTTAAAAGCTATTTATATCTAGACAAGTATATCTGACTTTTTAGTGTTCCGTTAAATTAATAGATCTGTTAATTTACGCATTCATACGTCGGGAGTTTTTTCTTTTGTCAGCTGTTCTTCCTGCATTTGGCAGGTTCAACTGTGTTACTTTTAGTCTGGATTAAGTGTTTAACTTCTTCGTATTTGTCTAATATAGTTTACTCTTCCTTTGTAAAATGTGCCACTCTGTCTGTCTGTCTGCAGTCAGTAGACTTGTCCATGTCTGTGATTGGTCAGATGCTGCAAACACCGCCCCGTTCATGTGAACGCGCTCACAGCCAGGCTGAGAAACCCTGGGTTGACCGAGTTGATAACCACCTTCGTATGACCGCTTAGCGGGATCTTGTTTGTTAGGGTTAGTTAGGCCAGATAACGAGAAGATACCCTGGGTATGTTGAACTCACTTCGTAGTACAGGCCTCAGTTCTCAGTCCCACGAGAGGGGAGGTGCACGGGTCCAACAAACACGGGGCTTTCATCCAGGAGACCGCTGTTCGTGTCCTGTACGTTACGTTTCAATTTCACTTTACAATCAGCAGTTTGTTTGTGTCCCGTGTTCACAACGTCAAGTCACATTTGCACTGTAAAAATGTAGTAATTTTAAACCCAACCATGTTGTTTTTTTCCTACACCTAAATACTTGCATCAGTGGCAAAGAACAATCTGGCAAAGAGTGTCTGTGAGGCTGGGGTAGGCCTATATATACTGGCAGTGAGCAATGAGGACCAGGTGAACAGAGTTACTTTGATGAAGTGGGCGTGGCTGAAGCTGAGGAGCGGGAAAACCAGGGTGAATGGAGAATTGGTGAATGGAAAATTGTTGAATGGAAAATGACTGAATGGGAACTGGGTGACTGTGAATGCAGAAATGAGCATGTGACTGGTAATGCAGAACTGTCACATAGTTACGAAATAGGATGGAGGCTCTACACAATGTTTTTTTCCTCGGCAACTCTCGTGTTTTTCCCAAATGATGTACAGATTTTTAGGTATTCCATTACCAAATGGCTTGGGGAAAAAAGTGCATTTAGCTGCCGTTATTGGGGGAAAAAATCTCTATGGACCCCAATAGGTTTGGGTTGATCCCCAAATGTTTACAACTTCTGGTGGAGGTGGTGGACAAGTACAAGTATCTTGGAGTTCACCTTGACAGCAGACTGGACTAGAAATGAAACTTTGAGGCTGTTTGCAGGAAAGGACAGAGCAGACTCCGCCTCCTGACGAATCACAGTTCCTTTAATGTGTGCAACGAGATGTTGCAAGTCTTTTACCAGTCTGTTGTCGCAAGTACAGTCTTCTTTACTGCAATGTGCTGTGGCAGCAGCTAAGAGCCGGCGACCAAAACAGACTGCATGAACTGATCAGACAGGTCGGCTTTGTTCTGGGAACTACCTTGGAGCCGTTAGAGGTAGTGGTGAGGAGGAGGAGGAGGAGGATGCTCTTGTGCATCATGAAAAACACCTCACTTCCTCTTTACGACCTCCTGATCGAGCGGAGCCCTTTCAGTAAGAGACTGTTTCAGCTCCGCTGTTACAATGAGCGCTATAGGTTCTTCTTGCCACTTAGGGATTATACAAACACGCTCATCCTGGACTCATACACCTTTCATCTTCTTTAAATGATCTGATCCATAGCTGTACTGCAACTTTAGAGTATGCTTTGCATTTAATTCTGCACTACTTGCACTATATCCACCTCACACGTGTTTATCTACAAAACTCCCACTTTTTATTTAAGTTATTGTTTATAAGTATTGTATATTGTTAAGTATTGTATAGGGGTTTTTTTGCTCATTATTTTATGAGTATTTTTTGTGCGTTTTTATCTTTGTCTTTAATAATCTAAGCTGCTCTAACAGTAACATTTCTAAAAATACAAAAGAATCTATGATCGGTTCCCTCTTCGTCATGAGGATTACTACTCAGCCTGTGCAAACAGTGACTTAATGTGTTCTTTGGCTCTCGAGGAACTTCCCAAAGTCTTCTAAATGATGATGTCATCAGGGTTATTATTGTATTATTTCGAATTTGGCTTGGATATGGCAAATCTATTACAAAAAAAACAGAGTTACAAACTAGGGGTGTAGAGTTTGAAGGACTTTTACCAGTCAGGTTAGGGTCCAATGAAAGGAGCTGTTGAATTGCATTGTGGGAAATGTAGGATTTAGTGTTTTTAAAGGTTGTCCCATATTAGGGACTAAATGTCAGGATGTCTTGGCTTCTGTGTCCTCGGTTTTAACCATTCTTTTTAAGTGTGACTCTTGTGAGTCCTGCAGCTTTATGGAAGAGCAATGTTAAATTGCTGAGTGCCAATTAATGCCAGCCAATCAGAAACATGAAAAATGTCCAAAATGTGAAATTCCAAGAAGCCTTTTTTTATTTGTCAGGCAAGCAACAGGCATTGAACATGTTTCATGAACATTATTAATTATGACTAACAAAGTTCCAAAGTTTCATTTTAGGTGATCAGAATACAGCATCTGCATAGAAGTTGAGATCATTCTAAACTTGCAAAACTGCACTTGGTTCAATTCTATAGCACAAACTTAATAACTTATGAATACATTTTACAATCTTTTTATGATCCAATAAATAATTTTTTTTTTTCAGATAACAAGACATTTGTCATAGATGCAGTATTACACAAATATTCATTCTAGAAATCATTTAAATCCAATTCTTTATTTAATCCTCTAGGGTTTAAAGTACCCAGTTTAGCAATACAAAGCAACGAAAACAAAGAAACATAATATTACTGTGAATCACTCGTCACTGTATAACTCGCCAAATACGCCCCTTGGACAGACTATAAATGCCGAATATCATGAGGAACATTCCAAAAGGTTAATAAGCAGCCAAGATGGGTGGAGCAAAGTAATGAAAGCATTCCAAAACCCTGATTCATGTTGATGATTGAATGGTAATGGTTTATCCACAATCAGAAACTGTGTTACCTAAAGGAAACCATATTTCGAACAATATTATGGCTGTGACCAGGTTGGTGACCCATTTCCTGTTATTCTGACTCATGCTTATCTCTGGAGCAGTTTGGATTTTGGGGAAAAAAACTCTCATTTGCGGTTGCAGACATACTCCCTTATTCATCCATTATAAACATTTGGGACGTGAGAGAATGTCTCAAAAGTTAGGCCCAAAAATTAACCCACACATTTTCACTCCCCACTGACAAAAGGAAATAGCTTGGTGTTTTGTCATTTAAGTTTTTTTTTTTTTTAGAAACTTTTCTTTTAGAAATTCTGCACAACACACACATACATACAAATATTTAAAAAAAATCACAAATCATATGATATCTTTTAAAGTAGGAACACGTCATTTTGCAAAGCACCAATTTAGAGTACAAAGTGCCCAGCAACCAGTGAACTAAATAATAAATTAATCACATCTTTAACTTTGTTAAATAGACCTATGTAAGCATACTTGCATAACAGCACCTTGCATGTAAAAAATAACAAAGAGAAAAAACCCTTTCCATATGTTTTTATCAGCCTACAGTGAGCCTCGTGGTGAGAAAAAGTTAAATTCATCAATACAGCAGGGGTATAATGATCTCTTTGTAATCCATCACCAGATCTACAGCAGACTATTCAGACAGTCCTCAAGCATCTCGAGTTGTGCGTCTGACTCTGAGCCATCATTTATCAGACAGAGCTGATCATATGTTTAGCACATTGCATGTACTTTAATCTATTTCCAGCATATTCTGTGTCATCGAAAAAGTAGAACTGTTTTGTCCTTTGTGCTGGTGAAAGTAGTTCTGCATTTCTTTCTTCATCTTTATTACTTGATAGACAATAATATGGTCAGACATACCACAAGAAATAGATCATGCCAGCAGCAGTGCATGGGCGTGGGCGTGGGATGATGTGTGACTGCCGGTGTACTACAAGTAAATAACCAACGCCGTCACTACAGCACTAACCACATTCAGCTTGTGGGATAAAATATACGTGAGTAAAAATGCCCAAGCACATGACTTCTCTGAATACCAATGATACTGGTGTTACACCAAAATCTGTGACCATTGAAATTCTACAACTTTGCCGAAAAAAAAAAAACGACTAATAGGCCGGCCAAATAATGAAGATCTTTTGCCTCTATTTGCTTTGTCTGACCAACAATCCAAATCACAGAGATATTTAATTGACAGTAATGTAAGACAGGGCAAATCCCCTCCTATGAGAAGCTATATTTTTCTTAATTAATAGGCAACTTTTTTAAAAAATTGTTGATTAATTTTTCTGACGATAAATATTCAACTTGTTCTGCGCTAAAGATCGTGACCTGCTCTTTAGAAAAGTGTATCATAGTGGAATCGCTGTTAAAGCTAGGGTAGGTGATGTATTTTTAGAAACCGCTTTTGTTGTATGTGTTGAAATTCTTATTACATCACGACAGCAATCGATAAATCAAATGCTCTGACAAAAAAAAAAGAAAAAAATCTGGTATCTGAGGCTGTCGCGGGACTGTAATAAGCCTGTCCAGTCATTTAATTTGGCCCAAATCAAATGATCGCACTCTGCCCGTGCACTCATTGTGCGTCACCGGAGTCTTCCACGAGCTGCTAGCTAGATAGCTGTGAGTACTAACAATAGCCATGTTCGTTGTTTACATTCATAATGATCATTTTGGGGGAGTGGCTTTGGAGGGAGAACTGAGGTACGGACTGTTGGTTGTTGCCGACTTGGCGAATTTCTCGCTAGATTTAGTGACTTTCGGGTGTAAAAGCTTGAACATCAACGGAGAGCGAGCTGTACCCAGCATGCTGTTCGGTGGCATAACAGTTAATATCAAGTAGATCTATCTGTGGGTCCACAGTACTACAAGACACGCTAGTGCTGCTAGCTACTTTCATTGGCAAAGAGTTGGCAACACAAGGCTCAGTATGTCTCCGTGAGCTGATATTAATGCGTTAAAAACAACGCATCTTATAATTTCAATGAGATAAAGCAAACCTATAGTCGAGCAGATACTAGTAGCTTCTTGCTGTTGCATAGTCATCAGTGGGTTTAGACTTTTCATGAGCAGTAATAGCAAAAGAAAACCATAAAGCTAGACACTGATACCTTCCCTTAAGTTCCCATGGAGTTGAAGGTGCAAACAACTTCAAGATCAGATTTAGGTGATTCGAACTGTCTGACCGGATTACTTAGGCAGAAGTTCAGCGCCAAAGAACACCTGGTATTCTGTCTTAACAATAAGTTCATGTTTCGTTGATGTCACGCGTAGTATGCTGTTAGCCTGTAGGGAGAACAAGCCGGCCGTGTAGAGGGATTTACTCCAGCGTTTCTTGCCGCAATCCACTGAGTCGACTGATGACAGGAGTTGCACATTTTCCGGGTAACTGTCGTGGAATGAAAACACTCCTATGCTGAGCCTATGCTCATCCTCACCGGGCTCACACTTGAGGTCCTCCTTGCTCTCATAGGTGATCTGCAGGAAGACTCTGAAGATGCCGTCCCTGGGCACCACAAGGGACCCACTGGAGTAGTTGAAACCTCCTTGACAGAAAGACAATCCTATGGCACTCTCCCATTCAAGATATCCCCCATTACTGTTGTTGCCTGTAGGAGCTAAGGATGAGAGCAGAAAGGTAAAAAAAAATGAGGTATTTCTGCTTCTGTATCATTTCTACATAACATGAAATATGTCACATATTTAAGTAAAGCTGTGAACGTGCTAAAGCACAGGCGGACAACTGTTTACCACTAAAAGCCCCAAAGTTTATTACAACCAAACTCCACAGTGCCTGTTGTGACGGATTGACATGACATCAGTCAGACAGGAGGACCACGGGATCTGTGAAACCTGCTGATGTAGTTCTTTGATTCAAAATGAAAACCTGCATTGACACTCTTCTTGATATCAGCGATGTCTATATTACAGTATTGTCTAAACCAGTGACTTTCAGTACTTGTCATCAGGAACCCAAGTATTGCTGGGTGCAACCCCTAAAGTGCTTCCACTTTTCTTCCTCCAGCTCTATTATTCTAGCCACTTCTTCACTATCACTTCCTGTAATCCTGCCTAGGAAATATGTGGTATTAAAGGAGGACAGGAAACAAGTAAGGAACGCCGTCACCAAATAGTAAAGTACAGTTAACATTATAGTGTTACAATTAGGAAAGAAATGTCATTGATTTTAAACCCTGGTGATCGTAGAAGAAAACCTTTGTTCCCACATCTACTTTTATGACTATGCTGATCATCTGCTGATCACTATTAGAATCTCTAATCTGTTCACCCCAATACAGCCTCTGTTTATCAGATGTGCTTTAGGGGGAAAGCAAAAGAAAATGCAACTATCAATACAGTATATGTTATGTAACACCAACATACTGTATAGACTATTACAATGTATGCCGTATATGTTGAAACTGGTCGCATGTGTTCACTGCAAAACTGTTCTTCTTTTTCTTATTCTAAAGAGTTAAAATCAAAATTAGCATGTGTATTTTTAGCCTGTGCAACCCCAAACATTAGTCCAGTAAAACCCTAATCCTGGCGGCCTTGCACTAATGCATTATGTCTTACCTGTTAGCATGGCACTTGGATTCCTGAGGTCTTCCAGCTGCTGCAGCCGTTCGAATCTGCCCCCTACGAGAGAGATTCAAAGTGTTGTTCAACACATTGCTGTATGATTGCTTTTACAAGCCCATTTTTTATCTTATCTGGCCAGAAATCCACGTAGAATATTGAACATTAAGATGTTTACCTGACGAATGGCTGTCAGGCTGCATCGTCGGCTGTAAGGAAACAAAACACAGTCTTAGCGTCATTTGTTAATTAATTAACAGTAATGATACAGTAAATTAAAATAACACAGACAAAACCAATACTACAATACTATAAATGCAGTAGCAAGTATGCATTATAATGGCACAACTGTAACTACAGTATGTTATGGATTGTTTCACTCGAAAGATTATAAAAAAATAAACTGACCCCAATTGCAATCGCTAGTTATACTTATATTGTAATATATAAACAGTTAATTTGAATAATGCTACATTGTTATGTGCAGCATTGCAGTAGCAGAAAGTAGCAGAAAGTATTTATATAGTATTATCATATAAAAGTATTTCTGAAAACAAACTAAGGATTTAAATATACAGTAAATGGTACAATACAGTATCACCTGCACGGCTGATACCGAGACTGTGAGACTCTGAGAGCTCAGAGTTGTGACATGTTTGCTGACGTCAGAAATGGCGGAGGCCTTGGAGGTTCATTTTTCGGTGCATATCGGTGCAAGTTAACGTATTGTCATTTTAGTCGTATAGAGTTTTTCTCCATGTCTGAGGAAAATGTTGATATTCCCAACGGCCTCATCTTTGTCCTCTGTCATTATGCCCCTGCATTTCCTGCATTACGTTGCTAAGCTTGCTAAATTGTTAGCCTCTGTGGCTCCTAGACGCTGACAGTAGCGTTAATATTGCCGTTGCCTAGCACCTGTGTTCTCACGACTTAACCACTTAAACTCCAAGAACATTGTGTACCAGACTTCCTATGTTGTGACCACGAGCTCACGAGTTCCATTTGAAGGCAGCAATATACTTAATACATTGCGAGGTAATCAAAAAGCAGCCCAGCCCGTCTTACTTTCCTCTAGGTTAGTTATCCGAGCACATAAAATGCAGTATATGAAAGGCATATAAGAACAGATTTGGAAGTTATAGGAACTCATTGGAGGAGCAATAGGAAGTTATTTTTGACCCAGACTTAGCAACTAACAGAAACGGCTCATCATTGAGTCTGGACGGCACCATTACGCTTCGCTGCGTGCAACCTGCCAGAATTTCATTAGAGGAAGAAGAAGAAGAAGAAGAAGAAGAAGAAGAGAAAAAGGTGTCTTACAGTGCCCCTGTAATATTAAGCCTGGATCCCCCCTCTGGCAAATATTTTCGTACATTTTTCACCCCACATTTAACCTCAGAGATGGCAAATTGTAATTATTCATAGCAGTGATAACATGTACATGAGCACTGAATAAGTATTGTTCCCCATTTGAAATGGTCTAGAACCGCCACTGAAGCAACATGTCCTGAAGCACATTACAACCATACATTACGCATATTACACAACCAGTCATAAGAACACGCAACATATTACACAACCGCTCTCATCATACCATGAAGCTGTTGAACAACAGGGTTTTACTTTACTTTTTCTACTACTTTGGTTTACATTGGGGGTACGCGTGTGTATATCATCTGCCAGAGGGTAAGGGATCATACTCGGTGTGGAGAATTATGGGATGGATCGGACAATCTGCTTGCCTGAGAACAGACTGCTCATTGCCTGGAGGGACTGATGTTCCTTCCTCCAAAATGACGCATGTCTAGCATTGCGACTATTGCTATAAGATCATACAAGTCATGGCAGGTGTATTGCTCAGGACCCAAGGAAGGGAAGTGTGAAGTGTGTTTAATTTTGGATAAGCGTTTCTCAAGAAAGCTGCAAGCAACAATACCACATGCCAAGGATTCCACCCGTTCTGAACAGGCACGCTTAGGAAAAGAGTTATTTTTAAGTATTTTACAACTGCCAATTATTACATTACAGTAATTAAAAGTACATTTTGTACAAATGTTACAACATACAATGTTTTGGTGAATAGAAGTCGAGATAAAAACACTAGCGCATGTTGTGTGCACACTGATACTACAGTCATTTTTTGTGGCCAGACCAAAACAGAAGACAGGATGCAGCCTCAGTTTTCTACTGCCTGCAGTTACATTTTTCTATTGTTTGTTTCTCTGTGTAACACTTTATATACATCTGGCTTTCTGTTTGTTGGGATGTATACAGTAGGCTATTTTGGGAAAAAATAAAAAAATAAAAAACATGTTTTTGTTTAGGTAATACGTATATTAGCCTACAGTATATTTGTTTTAGTATAAAATCATTATGCAAAAAATATTTGACAGCATTACATATTTTTTTTTAGACTTCTGCACTGAACTGAACGACTCCTCTGTAACTGAACATGTCAAATTCATACTAATGTTTTACACACTAGTTTTACATTCATAGCCGGTTCAACCGGTTCTTAGTGCGTCATTGAAACACAATTAAAATACCAGTTTGAGAAGACAAATTAGTTTTTAATTCCACAGGAGATCCGTGGTTTTGCCTTTTGTGTGAGTATGTGTGTTGTTTTGTGTGTAAACAATTGAGAAACACCTGTAACACACGTGCGGTGAAGCGTAATGTAATTAACTGACGTCATCCTCCAGGTGGTTTTGATTTCATTGGACTTCTGGTGTCAGAGCACTTTAACTTTAAGCTAACTTTAACTTTAGCACTAACTCTGCAACAGGAAATAAACACGGAAAGCTCGTAGAACCGTAAAATATCACGACGTTATGTTTTCATTTCGATAACATACAATACAAAGAAACTGCGTAACTTTATCTAACTAGACAGGTACACAGTCGACTATAACTTCAGTCACTTCAAAACAACAATAGTCTGGTCACACCTTGTTGGCAGCAACCGGACTAACAACGTTACGGACTATATTGATTTAGCATATAATGGTTTACCTGTGCCTGGTGACCTCGCCCTCCTCCCAGCACCACCGAGACCAGCACCGCCAGAGTCCCTGAGACCAGCAGCAGCAGCACCACGACCAGACACCAGGAGATCCGCATCTGTCGCGTCTCTTTCCGTCGGAGAAGTTGAACCAGAGAGTCTTGCCGGTGTAACTCTGTTTCCCCTCCTCCTCCACAGCAGCAACCCTCTTCTTCCTCCATGCAGGCGATCTCCCATTCATGGATCAGCCCCCAGCTGCCATCCAACATCTCTATTTATCAGCGTGCGGTCGCCCACGTTCAGATCACTGTGTGCTGCTGTATGCTGGTGGTGAGGAGTTTAAACCCGGTTTCACCGACGACAACTTCCTCTTTCTGAGGTCAGTTCGTTTCAATCTTCCGCACGAGACAGGATGGTCAACAATAGAATCCTCCCACTCGAGATGTGTTATGGATGCGTTGTGACTGTTTCATCTCCACATCATCACATCACAACATGACCTTGATGTAGCCTAACACCCCGCACGCACATCAGTAGCTACACACTGTTTAGAGATGGAGGAGCAAGGACAGAGTTATTACCATAATAAAGCTGGTTTATATATCTATGGTAATTACAAGTCATAAATACCAGTGGCATGGGCTTGTCTTTGTTAATGAAGAAAGTAATCTTCCATTATCACATCAGACTTCCTTGAAGTTATCTGGCTGCACATCTACTGCTCCATTCATAAGGACAGTCTAGATCAGGGGTCAGCAACCTGAGGCTCAGGAGCAACATAGGGCTCTTCAGCCCCTCTTCAGTGGCTCCCTGTGGATTTATAAACATGGAAATGAATAACAGTTTTTTGTTTACATTTTCATTTTTATTTATCATTGTTGTAGGTTTATGGTACGACGGTACGATGGAGTATTAGGGCCACATTGAGGAAAAATAAATAAAGCTGAGATTTCGAGAATAAAGTCATAATATTATGAAAATAAAGTCATAATATTATAAGGTAGTAATTTTACGTGTTATTTTCTTTTTTTCTCGTAAAGTTCTGACTTTATTCTTGTAATATTACGACTTTATTCTCGTAAAGTTATTACTTTATTCTCGTAATGTTACTACTTTTTTCTCGTAAAGTTATGACTTTATTCACGTAATATTACGACTTTATTCTCATAAAGTTATTACTTTATTCTCGTAATATTACGACTTTTTTCTCGTAAAGTTATGACTTTATTCACGTAATATTACGACTTTATTCTCATAAAGTTATTACTTTATTCTCGTAATGTTACTACTTTTTTATCGTAATATTATGACTTTTTTCTCGTAAAGTTCTGACTTTATTCTCGTAATATTACCACTTTGTTCTCGTAAAGTTATTACTTTGTTCTCGTAAAGTTATGACTTTTTTCTCGTAATATTATGACTTTGTTCTCGTAATATTATGACTTTATTCTCGTAAAGTTCTGACTTTATTCTCGTAATATTAAGACTTTTTTTCTCGTAAAGTTATGACTTTATTCTCGTAATATTACAACTTTATTCTTGTAAAGTTATGACTTTATTCTCATAATGTTACGACTTTTTTCTGGTAATATTACGACTTTTTTTCTCGTAAAGTTATGACTTTCTTCTCATAATGTTACTTCTTTTTTCTTGTAATATTATGACTTTATTCTGTAAATCTCAGATGTTTTTTCCCTCAATGTGGCGCTAATACTCCGTAGTACATTTGCACTTTGGCCCTCACTGCATTAGACTTACAGTATATACTACGAAGGTATACTTAGACTATAAGCTGTGTGTAAGCTGTATAAGCCGTATAATGTTTTGCGGCTCCAGACAGATTTTTCTTTTTTGTTTTTGCCTAAAATGGCTCTTTTGATAGTGAAGGTTGCTGACCCCTGGTCTAGACAAACACCTGCCAACTTCACACCTGTCGAAGTGAAAATGTTGCATTCCTCTGTAATTGAAGGAAATCAATAAAAAGGTGCCATCCTACAGCAGCAAATCTTGTTTTGGAGCATAAAATAAAGTGTTAACAGGAGAAGGGCAACATGGGAGAAATTAGGAATTGATATAGAATAGAATCAATGAGACAGAATAATGAATACATCATTACTTCATCCAAAATGTGTTTTGCTTGTTATTAACTTGGATGTTTGAGCTTCACTGCAGAATGATGTGTGCAATTTAACACTAGAAGGCTGTTTTCACATTCATCTGCTGAAGGACAAAAAATGTCTCTGTACTCGCCTTAAGGATTTTTTCACAGCTTATAAGTTATCATCTTATTATCTTTTTTAAGTTATAACATAATACATATACTGTATATATAATAACATATTATTATCGCAATTATTTTTAAATCTTTTAGAGGGTATCTTTAAAATGTGAAAGTGATTTAAAGGGGATATATCATGGAAAAATCACGAAGATTAGTGCTTGTGCACATACATTTGGGTATCTGGATTGCCTACCAACCCACAAACTGTGTAATAAGACAACCCAGTCAGTTTATTTTTTTTTTTGTGGGCTGCCTAGATCGGAAATCATGTGACTCAACAAGCCATTCAGATTTGGCTCCCCTCCCTTTTTCACACGCACTCATTAGAATAAACCGCCCACAGCTTGGGAGCTACCTTTGCAAAGGTGGTGCACCTTTGTTATTTTATAGTAGCTGATAAGACTCAGCATTGTGTAGGTGTGCCTGATTGACATCCCTGCGGCTCTCCTGTTAGCTTTGTTGCGTCTGTTAGGGTGGGACAAATTACACATGTATCAACCTGAGCAGACATTTAATGAGCCAGACTACAGTAGCTGAACACACCTGTGTGAGAGTGGGAAGGGCCTTGTGTTACAGAGCAGACTGGGCTTTTTCAGGATGGGTGGCTTAAAGAGACAGGCGGGTGAATACAGGTATATTCAGACAGATACTATCAGAAAAATAATTCGTTTTTTGAACATTTAAAGGGACTGTTTGTAAGAATCAGAAATGCTTGTTAACAGCGACACCTGTGGCCGTTAAGTCAACGAAAGTCAGCGTCGGCCTCGCGCTTGTGCTCGCTCTACATGCTCAACATGAACGAGCATCGCTCAAAACAGTGAGGCGACACACGTCAGCTAAAACCACAATATCACTCTATATTTCACCTGCTTGGCAGTAATGTTAGCTGACCAGACGAAGGTCTCTCCATGAATCACTGCTGATCCTAGTGTTGGCCTTTCCTGCCTCAGCCTCCCGACCGCGACCGGAGGGAACAGGGGAGACGCCGGAGTTTTGGTCGGAGACGATAACGTTTCTCGCCGCTTCACAAGACACGGGAAACCTCTGTTGGTCTGGAGGAGCTGCAGCATTTATTTCTGCACAAACGTCCACTGTACATTCTCTAGATATTCTCAGAGCTAAACTAACTCACTTGCAGTGTGTAGTGTGCGCGCATAATGTAAGAGTGGAGCGAAATAGCGAGAACGAGTGCGGCGTGTGAGTGAAGGCAAGCAGGCAGGCAGAGGAGCAGAGTACAGCAGAGACTCCGGTCCTGGAGACCAAAGCTACGGTCTCCCCCGCGTCCTCAGACCGCGGCCAACACTGTTTTGGCTTCACTAAATTGGGTGCAAAGCGGAAAACGTGTTTAGAGTTTTGGAGACTTGAGCTGAAGTTCTGCTCTCTGAGTGTCAGTTTCAATAATTGTGCTTTATGTGTCATTTTTATGACGGAGAATTAGGGCCACATTGATGGGGGGGAAAAAAAAAAATCGGAGATTTCGAGAATAAAGTCGGCTTTACTAGATATAACTTTGCGGTTTTGGTGCTTCCGTGTAGTTTGTGTTGGAGTCTTGTCTGAACAGCGTAACCACACGCGAGCTCGCATGGCACACCGAACCGGATTGATTTATACATGTAAGAAGTTACAAACAGTCCCTTTAAGCATGTAAACATGTTCTAGTAGAAACCCAAATCACAAGTATCTGTGAATCTGACAATGAACCCCTTTTAAAATGAAGGTATTGAGAAACACACAGACAACAGTTAAACCCATTTTTATTTGAGAGTTGAGCTCTGATTTTTGGGGTATTATTTACATAATTGTATTCTTTGTTTTGAGTCCCGGGTTGGTGCATTTTTAGTCCCGCAGCTGCGTATATGGCAAAGTCCACTGAGAATTAGAAATAAAAATAAAAATACAAAAAGCTGTGGGCTGACTGCAACATCACACCCTGGAGAGTGAAAGATTGGGAGCTTGTTGAGTGACAGTGTACACACAGTATTCTACCTGTACAATAATAGTGCTACTATTCACATTCATCTGTACAATAATCATATTTACAGTGATCACATTAGGGAAAGAGCCAGTACCTGAGGAGTTAGTTCCATAATTAGCTTTACTCATTTCACCGTGGTGAAAATGAAGCGCACCCAACCGATGGTAGCCTAAACAACACAGAAGACATGGGATCCGTGTCCAGGATCAGGTGTGAAGCTTTGAAGTACATCAATTTTTAAAGCGACTCCCCGTTTTAGCTGATGCAACTTGATTGTAGGTGATAACAATAACCAGTAGGCTGAGGAAATTTCACCACGTGCAGGCTGGTTTCACTCCATAACAACAGTATCAATACAAGAATACTGTTTATGTTTTAATCGGTCTTATCATCTGACGCTGAGTCACAGAACCCTCCTCTGCATAAATGTGTAACGTGTTTCAAATGGTTTGTTCGACTATTGCTGAGATAGGCAGCAAAGAGCAGAATAGATTACAAGTGGCGGTTTATGCAAGCCCGGTTATGAGTCACTACCCTGCAGTAGTAGCGCCAGGTGGTGAGAGTTTATAAACGGTAGTTGTGGTTTCTTTAAAAGAAACACTCCTCGTAGATACTTAAAGGTGAGCTGGCACGCTTTAACAAAAGACAGGAAGCTATAAACAAAAGATGAGGTCATTAAAATGCTTGTGCCAGCAGCAACCCTTCATCTTCCCCTATGATTCTCTCCGAAAACACACAAAACTATACATGAAAACATATTGGCCAATTCAAAAAATTACCATTCGACAGCACGTAAGATAAAACACCATGAATAAACACACCATACATGTGCAGCATTTCTCCCAAGAATGAAACGTCAACCAATAAATAAGAACTGAATAAAAACTCATTAAATAACAATCATTGTCTCAGTTTTAAGATCACTGTTCGAGTGATCCGGTTATAACTTAAACAGTCAAAAGTCCATTTTAAAAATATCTGAAATGTTAGGCTCCTGTTAAGTCCCTCTAACCAGTGTCAGGATCATTGTTTCAGCCAACAGGTGTATGCTTTGCACCTGTCTTATGCCATGCCAATTTACCCAACTAATCTGCACAACAGTGCCCTCTGCAGGCACAACTCAAACCAAACACTTTTTTTTCTTTGGACCCTTTTCACTGATCACCCATTCCACACAAATCATATCAAAAAAGGGGAAACGTTTCAAGTGGAAACTCTGCGTCTCTTTTCCACATCTTTGATCATCACATCTGCTTGATCTCACTGTGTTGTGAAGTGCCGCAGTGCAGAGCAGGGTAACAACAAGCAGTCATACATGAAGGAGCTTTGGATTTGGTACTTTTCCAGCAGCTTTGTGTCATCTGTAAATCTAGGTGTCCAGTTTGGGGATGGATGGATGGATGCTAAGCTTTGTAGCAGTTGCCCTGCGTGGTGAGCGCCAGCTGGCCGTTGGGCGCCACCTCGTTGGCCTCGTCCTCCAGTAAGCCCGACACATCAGCGTTGGGGATGCTGTCGTGGTAACTGCTGAAGCTGATGTTGTCCTCTTTCAGCTCAATGGTCCAGAAGGGGGCGTTGAGCTTGCGGTTCTGGTACTCCCGGTAGGTGTACACGCCTCCGACGAAGCCCAGCAGCACCAGCACCACCAGTATGATGACGGCCAGGATGATGATGTTGAACTGCGTCCAGGAGACTTCCGTCAGGGCCGCCGTGGTGTTGTCGGTGGGGCTGCTCAGGCTGGTCAACAGAGCCTGGGTGGTGGCGGCGGTGCTCAGCGTGGTGCTCGTGTTGCTGCTGGACATGGAAGTTGGGACGCCTCTTGCTGTGGTGGAGATCATGGTGGTGCTGGTGGTGGTCGTGGAGGGGGAAGATGTGCTCGATGTGGGGGCCTTTGTTGTGGTTGTTGCTGCTGGTGTGGGAAGGAGCCGGGGTGCTGAGGAGAGAAAAACATTGAAAACATTATTAAAGGTTTTACTCACAACTTTGTTAAATTCATAATCCTCATGGGCCGGTAGAATGGAGGCCTGTAATTACTAATAGGTAACAGAATGCTGGTTTAGAATCCAGGTTGTTGATGTATAACCAAAGTAACTAGTGACACCTTGTGGCAAAAAGATATAACTACCTCTTAGTGTAGATACACCTGCTGCATTCTTTTTTTATTTTTTTATTTCATAACTATGTGAAAAGGAAGTCAGACTTAAGTGATAGTGCAGCACAGCCACCTGCTGGCAAAACAATATACAGTGTTCTCAGTTTGAAGATTTCTAAGGCCCCAGATTGAGTAAAAATGGTTCTTGGCCTTGACATTAAAGTCCAAATGGATTTGTACCCATTTTCCAGATAACAAAAGAAAGGAAGAATTTGTTTTGATTACATGCCACAATGCATTCACAAGTTTTACAACAACCATTTCTATTGTTCTACTAGCCGTCTAGCTCTAAGAGTAAAGCCCTAAAGAAAGGAGTGCTGTTGGATGTCCAGTCATTTTAAGCCTGTGACAATCTGTATTTAAAGCTGAAGTCAGTAACTTCGAGCAAATTTGATAACATTTTTAGATTTTTTTACAGATTATCTGTCTCATGCACTACTGAGGAAATAGTGGCAGATTTATAAAAAAAACTTTTTATCGTATTTGCTCAAAGTTACCGACTGAAGCTTTAAAGGGACAGTTTGTAACTTCTTACACATATAAATCAATCCGGGTCGGTGTCCCATGCGCGCTCGCGTGTGGCTACGCTGTTCAGACTCAGACTCCAACACAAACTACACGGAAGCACCAAAACCGCAAAGTTATATCTAGTGAAGCCCGTCTTGCAAAACAGTGTTGGCCGCGGTCGGAGGACGCGGGGGAGACCGTAGCTTTGGTCTCCAGGGCCGGAGTCTCTGCTCCTCTGCCTGCCCGCCTGCCTTCACTCAGCTCGCTCCACCTCTACACGTGCTTGCGCGCATACTACACACTGCAGAAGAGTTAGTTTAGCTCTGAGAATATCTAGTAAATGTACAGTGGACGTTTGTGCAGAAATAACTGCTGCAGCTCCTCCAGACCAACAGAGGTTTCCCGTGTCTTGTGAAGTGACGGGGCTCCGCAGCGAGTTAGTTTATCGTCTCCGACCGGGTGCTGGTGTCTCCCTCCCACTGTGGTCGGGAGGCTGAAGCAGGAAATGCCAACACTAGGATCAGCATTGATTCATGGAGAGACCTTCGTCTGGTCAGCTAACATTACTGCCAAGCAGGTGAAATATAGAGTGATATTGTGGTTTTAGCTGACGTGTGTCGCCTCAATGTTTTGACGGATGCTCGCTCACATTCACGTAGCAACAGGACACTGACTTTCGTTGACTTAACGGCCACAGGTGTCGCTGTTACAACCAATTTCTGATTCTTACAAACAGTCCCTTTAAAGCTTTTACAGTTTTTTTTCAATTGCTAACACAATAAAATGTATGACGGAATATTAGGGCCACATTGAGGAAAAAAAATAAATCTGAGATTTTGAGAATTAAGTCATAATATTACTAGAATAAAGTCATAGGTTTACGAGAAAAAAAGTCGTAATATTGGTAGAATAAAGACATAAGTTTAAGAGAAAAAAGTCGTAGTATTATGAGAATAAAGTCATAATATTATAGTGTTATTTTAGAGGTGAAATAGAGCAGCGTGCCGCCTGTGTGAAGTTATACTTAAGTTTAGGTTTCACAAATAACCAAATACTTCATCTTTTGGCACATCTGCACCACATTATCAGTATCAGGACCTTGAAAAGATTGTGCAAGAAACTGCGTTTATTCTGAAGAAAGAACCTCCCTCTTTTATGGAGGAGAAAATAACTTTTTTCCCTCGTAAAGTTATGACTTGATTCTCGTAATATTGCGACTTTATTCTCGAAATCTCAGATTTTTTTTTCTCCCATCAATGTGGCCCTAATTCTCCTTCATAAAAATGACACATAAAGCACAATTATTGAAACTGACACTCAGAGAGCAGAACTTCAGCTCGAGTCTCCAAAACTCTAAACACGTTTTCTGCTTTGCACCCAATTTGCATTTCAACATGGAACACACTGCACATGGTTCTCTACATAAGAAATAGGAATCGGACATAAAGTCACTTGTTTGCCATTTCGAAATGTCACACCCATTGGCCAAAACACGTGCCACCCGGCCGAACACATAATTGCTTGATTGTCTACTCATCAATCAGGATGGAAGCACTATAAAAAGACCACAGGTGAGAACCTGTTTACAACAACAACAATGGAAGCCAACATCGCAGCGGCATGCCTGTTTTCAAAAACTTGTATTAGCAATTGAAAAAAACTGTGATTCAAGTTTTCTTTTTTGTCTCCACAAATGTTTTGCTGTGTTTATGTACACTTCAGAATATGTTCTGTTCTGATTTTTAGTGAAAAATGCAACCTTTGGAAACGCACGTCATGTACTAACAGATTATTACAATGTGGAGAGAAATACATATTTTCATCTGTGTGCAGTACAACACACTCTTGTGTGTTGTGTTTGGTCGATATATTCATGTACTTTAGCTACTCTAACAAGATCTCTGAAAAAAAGCCAAACCCAGACTATATGATTAGAAAAATAGAAATGTTAAAAGTGTTTTAGATGGAAACAAACTGAATCGGATCCTATGAAACCATGTGTGTGTGCCATATGGTGACAACTTGGGTTTTTATAAATAATGGTATAGTTTTGAATGAAGTGTTTAATTTTGCAAAAGATCTGAGGTGTTCTGCTACTTGTGTGTGTGTGGTTGTTTCAATTGTGTGTAGTGTTTGGACAAAATGAGCCCTATTTTCAAAGTCGTTCTTGAGCAATCATAAAAAAACTGTAAGTAATGATTTTTGGTCAGTATGTTTTGTCATACAGTGATTTATAATCTTTGTCCAAAATCACTCATTCACTACTAGTGAGCAGTAAATTGAGATTCCAGACACTTATTACAGTTCTTTGCAATTGCTGAAACATAATTTCTGAAACGAGGGCCCTCTTTGTTGAAACTCTACATTTTAAATAAAATACAAAAATACCTTACAACTCTTGCAAAAGCAAACACTTCTTTCAAAGCTATATAAACTCTTCTAAAAATGGTATTTTTCCATCACAACTTTACACACAAACACCAAATAAATAGCTCAGTATGTTGCAATTACAGTCCTCTAACTCTCTCTCACCAAAGAGCAAACCTGAATCATATGTATAGTGTTCAGCTCGGATTTCTAAGTGATCTAATTGGTCACAGGTGTTTTCACAGGTGCATTCTGGGTGCAGGTGATTGATAATTGAGTGGTGTATTTCAATAGCAGCGTTTAGCAAACAGCACACACAGGCTTTTAGTTTTGAATAATGTGTCTTAATGAAGATAACCGTGTGTAGTTATTTGCAAAAAAAGTGTGTTTTAGAATTTCAAACTTACTGTAAAGCAGACAATGTGCTATTGGTTTAGCATACCTGGTCAATAGATATGAGTTACATGAGTTAGTGGTTTCAATAATTGTGCCCCAAGTACAAGTTTTTGTGTCTTGGTAATTGGAAAAAAACTATAATCATTGTAATTTTGTTGCGTCATCACTAATAGGTCTACAAAATGCAAAGCATTACATTGTAGGGTTGTTTAGAAAGTAGTGTATACTGTATGTCATGGACACTATTTTGGTGCTATGTAGAACAGTAGATGTAGTACTCTACGGAGTATATATGGAGTGATTTAGGACATAGCAATATACCTTCTCATGAGTCAAATTAATATACTTTTCCAAGCAGAAAAGACACAAAGTGAGTGTAGCTACTGAATTACCATTAATAATGGACTGCAGCCACATTTAACGCCCCTGGCCCGTCGCGGCTGGTGTGATCTCTCTCTAGTTGATACCTCTAAAACCTTTCAAAAGTAGCTGTGATGATGTGTCACACGTGTCAAACATCATCATAAACGCATTACATGTGCTATAGTAAGCTATTACATAATCTTTCTGTCAGTTCTGTCTATGGTGACCAGATCCCAACAAACCAAATGTGGGACAAAGAGTATGTTTGTGTGGGACAATGTGGGACACGTTACCAAGGCTATAGTCTACAATTTTGATATAATGTCTATCTAACTTAAATAATAAACATTTCTATTCTGCCCCTTATCTTGTAACATCTCTATGCTTTAATGCCAGAATGCATTCATCGATCGGCACATCTCTTTTTGAGCCGCACGTTTCTTGTGAGATTCACATGAACTGTGTCGCTTTATGTTGTATTACCCGTAAAATTTCACAAAAAACTCTGAGAATAAATTTGTTTTCTAAGCTGTTGCCAGAACCAGCACACTACTGTCTTTTTTTTTTTTACTGCTTTGAGTAGCTCCAACAGGCCTCACTCAAAAATCCAGGGATTTTAGTGTGCAGGCTGGCATGTCTGAATGTACACAAACAACCGTTACAATCTATATATAGTATGATTGGGACGTACAGTATCTGTCCATGTGATGATCTTCAGGTAGTTC
>CAKAKR010064567.1:2046-41288 GCA_916700685.1 Adelosebastes latens | reverse complement strand
CCCTGGCCCGTCGCGGCTGGTGTGATCTCTCTCTAGTTGATACCTCTAAAACCTTTCAAAAGTAGCTGTGATGATGTGTCACACGTGTAAAACATCATCATGAATGCATTACATGTGCTATAGTAAGCTATTACATAATCTTTCTGTCAGTTCTGTCTATGGTGACCAGATCCCAACAAACCAAATGTGGGACGAAGAGTATGTTTGTGTGGGACAATGTGGGACACGTTACCAAGGCTATAGTCTACAATTTTGATATAATGTCTATCTAACTTAAATAATAAACATTTCTATTCTGCCCCTTATCTTGTAACATCTCTATGCTTTAATGCCAGAATGCATTCATCGATCGGCACATCTCTTTTTGAGCCGCACGTTTCTTGTGAGATTCACATGAACTGTGTCGCTTTATGTTGTATTACCCGTAAAATTTCACAAAAAACTCTGAGAATCGCCTTCCGCCGGCTTATAACTCCTTATAAGTAGTTTCACGGTCTTTTGTCGTAGCTGCTCTTCCTTTTCTTTGTGGTAGTTTCCATCATATTCCGCCTAAATCTGCATAGCTTGTGACTTTGCGGTGACTCGCAATTTTCTCCGTTGGGCGTAGCGTAGCAAAGACGGTGACAGTTCAACCTGCACTTGACCCACGTGTGTGCAGTTTGACAGCAAACACACCGCCGTGTGTGATATCAGCCTTCCCTGCTTTCTTCACAGACATTAGATAAAAGCCAGATTTTAAAGAAATGTCTGTCCTGCAGTGGTTTGACTTTTGAAAACTAGAGCCAATGAAAATGTGGGACATCGTCTCAATATGTGGGACGTGGGACAAGGGATAAAAATGCTGTGCAGTCCCTCGTAAAGTGGGACACCTGGTCACCCTGGTTCTGTCAGTCATTTGCCAGTTTCCGAGCCCTAATATTGTGCATCCCAACTTCCTGGCAAAGCTAAGCAGGACACCTCAAAGGAGCTGATCTATTGTGAATGTTATAAATTCCACTGGTGCTTTTCTTGCAGGGGAAAAAAATCCATTACTTTTTTTTTTTTTAAAGATTATCTTTTGGCCATTTTTGCCTTTATTAGGTAGAGACAGTGATAGTTGTGAATGGGGTAAAGAGAGAGGCTATGACATGCAGCAAAGGGCCACGGGTTGAATTTGAAGCCCGCGGCCGCTGCTGTAAAGACTCAGCCTTGGTGCATGGGACGCTCGCTCTACCGTGTGAGCTACCGGGGCGCCCCTACTTTTAAATTTGTTGTCTAAGCTGTTGCCAGAACCAGCACATTACTGTCTTTTTTTTTTTTTTTTACTGCTTTGAGTAGCTCCAACAGGCCTCACTCAAAAATCCATGGATTTTAGTGTGCAGGCTGGCATGTCTGAATGTACACAAACAACCGTTGCAATCTATATATAGTATGATTGGGACGTACAGTATCTGTCCATGTGATGATCTTCAGGTAGTTCTATTTCCTCACAAAGGAGATGAAAATGTGTGTATATATTAAAAGTATGTAATGACATCATATGTTTGATGTGGTTCGGGTCTTACTTGGACGGGTGCAGTTATGTGCTCGGGCGTCCCCTATGAAGCCCGGAGCACAGAGCTGGCACTGGAGCCCAGCGGTGTTGTTGATGCAGCGGAGGCAGTGGCCGGTGTCAGGGTGACAGAGCTGGGCGGGGTCCTGAGGGTCTGCATTGCCACTGCAGTCACACGGAACACAAGCCCCAGATGCTTTGTGGAAGCCGGCGCTACACTTGTCGCACTGTGGGCCGCTGTACCGGGGAGGGCACTGGTCACACACTGGGGAGCCACTGGGATCTGCACAGGAATAGACAAAAGACTCACATCAGTGCCTGACTACTACTAATGACAAGTGAGGCCTTGAAAAGACTTTCCAGAACATGACCTGCAGCTTTCTCTTCATCCTGGAGTATTAATGTTGTAGTGAACAGATTTGCACTGGATTCCACCTAATGTAAAGACACTAATCAATACAATTCCCTGATAGTTCCTGTCTTTTCTAGATTATTCACCAGCATTTATGACTATCCCTATCTAAAATAAACTCACCCTTAACCTCAGTTAATATATCACAAATAGAGGCGGTGGAATCATTTATTTTATTTACTATTAAAAGGTAGTTTAAATGTTCAATTCTAGCATTTTGTTTGGAACATGCCATGCTCTTCTCTTCAAAAAGGCAATCCCAAATGAAACAGCCAACACTGTGCACCACTAGGTGGCTCAAGATGACAGTATAATGATCTGGTAGAGAGAGCCATGTTCTTTGAGTCTCCACACTAGTCTTCCCTGTGTTTGCCCTGTGGATCTCTGCTGTTATAATAATACTCAGTAGGAGAGGCTGGACTGACACGGTTAGGATTTTTCTGATGTTGGCTAATAAATACTACTTTTTTTAAACTTGCATGATGTGGGTCCACATCTCCTCTTTGAGAAATGGGTCACTGCAAATCAATACAAAGTTATTCTGATCACCTTTATCCTATAATGAAACATTCCTATCTTGATGGGAGTACGACAATACCCCCCTCCACATGGCATCAGTGCTCACTGGTTTGATTAGTATGACAGTGTTGTGATTCACATGCTGTGGCCTTCTCAGTCACCAGATCTAAACCCACCTGATCACCTAATGAGAGATTTTGGAGCGCTCCCCCCCATCACCAAAACACTAAATAAGGGAATATGTTTTGGAAGAATGTTGTTCATCCCTCCAGTAGAAGTTCACACAAAGACAGACCTTACTTTATATTGGTTTCCTTTATAGTATGACATCAATCTGTACATATGAAGATGAAGATGAAGTTTGAATTGATCCCAGTTCCCTGTGAGGACCATCATTCTTCATCAGCAACACCATGTATGTCGTTTCTAAGGGTCAGCTTTCCCCTGCATCATCCGGTCCCTGGTAATATGATGCCACAACACCTCCTTGTATGTCAAACAGGAACTACGGTAAAACAGGACGCTACCCTCAGCAGCAACGTGTCCCCAAGGGAAAACGTATCAATCTGTAGGTAACAAGTCTCTACAAACCCGAGGTATGCAGAAATGTTTGGCTAATCAACCGTCCGTTTAAAGCGGTATTTACTACACAGGCAACCTGCAGATCATGTTGTAAACTGCATGCTATCATCATTTTTATTTGACAAGCACTGATTTAGTATGTAGCTACTCCTGAGGCAAACTTAAATCAATGAATGATAAGTTTACGTACAATGTGAAAATGAAGTCATCCATCCAGAGTAGACCAGATGCCTTTCTCCCCTGTCATGTCCTCCGGCTCCTCCTGGGGAGATCTCAAACATCTCACCTGTGTTTTAGGTCCCTTCCCACTGGGACGTACCCAAAATACCTCCACATTCGGGATGCCCAAACCACCTCAACTAGCTCCTTTTAATACAAAGAAGCAGTGAATGGATTGTTGTTGAGGGTTAAAGCCCCTGGTAGGTCAAGCGACTAGACTTTTGAAGGCCCTTATGATGAGGTCAAAACAAGACATAGCCACCTATGGAGCCATGCCTGGGAGAGATGGTTTGTTTCCCAGAACCATCTGAGAAGCCGTCATTGGAAACTGTTTGAAAAAGGGCTGGCACTATCAAAAAAATACTTGGAAGGTGATTGGATGAACCATCTGTCAATCAATCAAACTCTTGCCGAGGCCAGTCGGGAGAAGAGCGGAAAACATCTTTTCCATCGAGAAAAGCCTTCAGTGGCGTTCTTCTCTTTGCTTCTCTTTCAAAGAAGAAATACTCCCCAGTTCTGATAGAACTGATGCAATTACAGCATCTACGTTAACCTCTTCAGGAGCCGCCATCATTGTTTAGATTGGTCCGTGCACTGGCTTGCCAGACACAAACGCATCACTTGAAGCCTGACGAAATGGATTTTCGCGTGATCTCGTGACATCGCGACATCGCGAGAATCCAGCTGCCGTGCAAAGTAACTCACCAACCACTAGGAAAGTAAAAAGGATGCAGTGCATTGCCAGTAGGGCAGTGGGCGAAGGGCCGTACAATAACAGACTGAAACATGGATACATAACTCTGATATGCATATACTCGTATGACCATAACAAAACAAATTCCTGTCAACTACCCGCCTCTCTTCATTTAGACAGACTCCAGCCCTCACCAGAGCTCTGAGTGTTGAATGATTTAGACACAGATAACTGCCTTCCAATGGCCTAGATGTTGGTCTCTATCTAGTGTGGTCATGTGACTGTGTTGTATTCCGGCACTGTGCAGGCTGCTCCTGATAAGCTTCATTTAACCTCTGCTGAGGGTTCAAAGGCAGCCGGCCTGCTGGGTTATATAACCAGGAAGAAACATGAGCTGCTCTGCACTGTACAGGCTGGAGGACCTGACCTGCTCGTCCTCCACTTTGCTGGCCACGTAGTCACTGTCTCTCACACACACATACACACAAAAGAGTGATGGACAAATTAAAAAAAAAAAAAATCATACAAATATTTGATGAACCTCAGGCTAACCTGAATGAGCCCAGCCATCCTGTACTACTGAGCAAAGATACAATCATACATGGATGATTTAATATGTGTGACCCACATTCTGAACTGGTGCAATGCTCCATTTCACCACTCCGTGTGTCAGTATGGAGGGTTATTCATTTACTGCAACAGGCCTCATCAGCACATTTATAGAAAGCATCTATCCTCCAGTGCGAAGCCATGATACTGCATTGTGGCATCTTCTCATTTGTCACTGTTGCCAGGGCAACCTCTACTTGGAGGCTGCTTTCTCTCTCCAGCTCCAAGTGTTTAGTCTAAAACATCCTCCACAGCCACACACACTATAAACATAAGAGCAGCTCTCTCTGTGGACACGATCCTGAGCGTACTTCGGATCATTTCCTCCGTAGCGCAGCTCTTCCTACAGTACGTCGAAACAGAGACTGTGATGCTGCCCATCCCCCCCCCCGCCCCCAGTCTGTTGCTGCCTGACTGGCGCTGAAATGGCCCAGCTGCGCTCATGCTGTCCCAGCTCAGCTCAGCCTGGTTTGTGTCCCTTTCCCCTCCCTCCCACGTTGCACAACCTCCACTGCGGCCTCTGGCAGGGGCAAACATAACCTGACAGCCTAAGTGCATCTATACGTGTTGCCATGCAGGCCACTGCCAATGGGGGTTCGTCACGTCAGGACATGGCAATGCCGACGATGATTGGTCCAGAAAGGGGAAGGGCAAGGTGAGAGGAATAACTGAGTAGAGTTCAAGCACTGATGCAATGCTGAATGGAAATCTCAATTGGCGGTTTGCAGTAAAGGGTTTGAAGAGCAGTTTGACGCGGATAAGCTGTGATCTAAGCCACTGTGTCACAGTGTGATGTCTGAGCCAGATGAACTCAAACCACAAATGGCTGATGACACGCACAACATGGCGTAACATGGCTCCTGGCCATACTGTAATTAAGCTCTTGGAATTGTGGAGTTAATCTCTTTTTGATTTATCATTCCTGTTAGCTCAAATAAACCAGGTAACACAATATTCATTTGTGTTTTCTTTGGTGTCCTGTCCGCTTAGCATAGCAGAATGAAAAGGTTTGGTCTAGAATGGAAAACAATTAGGCCGTTAATCGAATAGTCAATCAAGAGAAAATTAATTGGCAACTATTTTGATGATTGAAAAATGCCTAACATATTTTTTTCCAGCTTCTCATATGTGAGCATTTGCTGCTTTTCTCAGCTTTATAAATTGAACATCGTTGGGTTTGGTTGGACAAAACAGGCAACTTGGAGACATCACTTTGTGCTCTGGGAAACTGGGAAAAGTGATAAGCATTTTCCATTTGTTCAATGATTAATCAAATAATTGAGAAAATAGTCAACAAATGTATTGATAGTGAAAATATTCCTTAGTTGCAGCCATCATTTGTGAGGACAACACTTTGGGCTCTGGAAACATTGTGTGTCTATCTATGAAATAATAAAAAAGTAGAATGAATAACAATGAAAATAAGCAGTGGTTTCCTTGGCAGCGTGGCCCATTTAATACAGGAGTGATCATAATTTAACTGGGTTATTCTATAGTTATAGATGTTCACATAAACACACTTTGAATCAGGTTACTTGATAACTTGGGTATAGAAATATAATTGGTGTAGATTTGAGATGTGTGGCTTAATAGAAACCATAGTGTTAACCAAAAATGACTGGTCGAGACCTACTGACGCCAGTTCAGTAAATGAGTTGTTTGCAGAGGGGCATTTCACACACAGCTGGTGGAAGCTTAAAGTGGAGGGAGCATAGTGGGCATTTTCTCACCAAATAGTCAAAAAAAATCTTTTCCTTGTTTTTTTTTTCTCCACCAACTTTATAACACATATAAAATGAGTAGGCTACAGTGACAAACTCAGTGCTGTACAATTCAAGTAAAGATTCCTGTCCAAAACAGAACCACACCTCCTAAGAAGGATGTTTTCAATTTACCCACAATGTACAATTAAAAAGGACCAGTGTGTAACATTTAGCTGTGTTCACACTACGAGCGACACCGCGAGATTTTTCAATGGAAGCCGGTGACATGAAGCTACAAACTGACTGCGCTACAAATAAATTTGAGCTGGTCTCAACTTTTATCAGCGCTCCAATGTCACGGTGAAGAATCAACCAATCATATGTTTTTGTTTCACCCTGTTTCATTCCATCTAAAAAAAATGGCGTTAGCCTGTGTCAGTGCTATTAAACGACATAACTACGTCAACGAGCGCTTGAGCAACGCTTCAACGGTGACTCGGCGACAACGTGGCCGTTTCTACGCTAGTACTGTGAACACAGCATTAGGGGGATCTATTGACAGAAATGGAATATAATATTAATAGGTATGTGTTCTTTAGTGTATAATCACCTGATAATAAGAATCATTGTGTTTTGGTTACCTTAGAATGAGCCGTTTATATCTACATAGGGAGCGGGTCCTCTCCAAGAAGTCCGCCATGTTTCTAGCCCAGAACGGACAAACCTACTCGCTCCCGTAATCGCCGCCGCTGCTCTCTCTCTCTTGCTTCACCACTCACTTCCCACTCTACGCACTGACTCTGCTCCAAATGACCTACACTTCTCTTACAACAACTGGCTCTAGAGAGGGACATTCGCGTTTTTGCGTCGGCCACCGTAGTTCTCCTACACGCTTGGCACACGGGAGAGGCTTCAGTTGGTTGCAATCTGCAATCCCAACGCTAGTTACCGCCAGATCCTACACACTGCTCCTTTAAACAGCGACGGCGGATGTTATCGACGGCCGAATGGTGCGTCGCTTTAAACTTTGCTGCAGCAAGGAACTGTGGGATGGCATTTTCTCCTTTCCTTTGGTAAAGGATGGCCCAGTGTATCCTATGCTAAAGGAGATAAGAAAGGAAGCATTGAAGCACCTTTCCTTTACATTTAGGGAATTCACACAGCTCTTATCATGGCTGCTAGTGAGATACTTCCGGGTCGTTTCACTCAGTTAGGAACCTCCTTAAGCAACAAAAAGATTATTCGTCCGCAGCCCAAGACTGGGAGATTAGATCTGAAGAATACTGCCTGCTCTGCTGGATTCTAGCATCTGTTGTGACATGCCGGTGGCAGGCAGTAACAGGAAATTATGAATCCATCATACCTCACACAGCACGGGATGATGGTGGACTAATTTGGGGAATGTTTTTCTTGACTCACATTAAGCTCCTTTGGTAGCTTAAGCATTAAAGTCGACCAGGTGCAATCCCTTCATGGTTAGTTAAGCTATTTCAAAGTGAAATCTGAGGCAGAACCGAGGTGGTTTGAGGAATATGACTGTGACTGTAGTTCAACCTAGATCTCAACCCAAGAGAGACTTTTGGGTGTGTTGTGTAAGTAGGGCAGCAGCAGCCTGGAGGTGAAAGAGGTGAGGTCATACAGGAAGGTCAGACTGTCTGGGAATAGAGATCGAAAGCACTCTAGTTTATGGTTCTGGAACTTGGGAAGATTATTTCTCACCACAACCAAAACATTATTTGGTCACTTAATGGCAACACTTTAAGCAAATATTCAATGATTTGTGTAGGGGGAAGCTGTATGTAGCCTGAAAGACAAAATCCAGTGTACTCACATGTTGCTACTCTAAAGTGTGCTGTGACTGTGACACAGTAGCACTCAATGCCAACCTAGATGGATGTATCTGCAGTCAGTCTGGTCTGGCGTGCAGAATCAGTCACCGCACGATCAATGTGAGGCAGATATGTGATGCGTCTCTCGCCACGACTAAAATGAAGAGAGACTGGAACTAATGGCTGAATTTCGAAGAGCTTATTTTTCCTGCAGCGCCACGCCGCTCGAAATGTGTTGATTCATGAACTATTCATGTAAATGGTACTTATTAAAAAGTTAGAAAGGCCATTCAGTTCACTAATGGAACTGACTTTAAATTTTAGTTTTGTGGGACTGACTTGGTAATGACTTAAATTCTGGCACGTCACTCTGAACAAATGAGTTTAACCCATGGATGTATAAAGAGAACCGGATACAGCATTGTAGGCGGGCTCCCGTTCATACCTATGAGAGTTGCTCAGTGGCGCATGAAGCCAAAATGGCTCGACTGCAGAATGATAAAGTACCCGGATCATCAGGCGGTCTTCCGCATCCATTTGGCCCATAAAGCAGACGCAGTAGCGTTTCCTTTAACTCCGCCTCCCAAACCTCGTTCCAGCCTCGGTCTGGGTCTGGCGGTTGGCAGTACTTAGTATTATTATTGAGGCCATTGTTTGTTTGCTGTGCATTTAAAGTGGTGCTATGTGATTTTGAGGATTATATTTAATTGTGATATTTATTTATTTTCATAAATATTGCCATTGTAATACAAATATCAATAGAGGTTTAATGTCAAATACTGCCACACACACACAAAAGGTGCTGCTTTTGTTTATTTTTTTTTTTTAGCTACCCATTAATTGTTTCTTGCTTGCTTGTCCACATGTCGTGTTCATCTTGTTCCGTGTCAGACTGACCTCTTAGATTACTGTTGTCATGTATACACAGACACACTAGGTGCAATGTGTTGGCTTCTCTCCTTTTCATGTCGTCTCCCTTTTGACTGCACTTCCCTTATTACTTTGGATCACTGGCCAAAAGTAGACGACGTGACGTCACGTTGAGATATTCACGGCGCTGCTGCTGCAGTGATGTTTGACAATGGAAAATGTTTTCTAAGACATCATCGTTGTAGGTTGTCAGAATCACCGGGATCAAAGAACGGAGATTTCTTCTTTCAACAATTAAATAAAGTAGATGACAGTACATACACCGTTAAGACAGCACTCCCAACACTGACTTAATGATGTGAGTAAGGCCGCACTCGCTGCAACACGCCACAAGGAGAAGAAGCTGAACTAATTGCCTGACTGATGAGTGGTTGTGAGCGGCAAACACTGACCGGTGTGGCAGGTGCCGTTGGAGGTGGTGTTGGAGCAGGGACACGGTGCACAGGCTTCGGTCCGGGCGGTTCCAGGTTTGCGGTAGGAACCAGGCTTACACTCCTCACAGTTGGATCCCTGGGTGTTGCCCTCACAGTTCACACACACTCCTGGAGGACAGAACAAAGGTCACATGATTAGAGGGTTGTTTCCTGGATCTGTACACTTCCAATCAACACAAAAAGTGAGATAAGTCGGTTATATAACTTAATCTCACGTTGGTCACTGCAAAGTCATTCCACCAGTTTCGGTTTTGATATATTATATTCAGATTCTACCATCTGAATCTGACCATTTCATACCAGAAACATAACAAAGTTGCGTTGCATTCATAACACAGAACCAGATCCTCTACAGTATATGGCGTGACATTCATCATCATGACCTCATTTGTATGTAACCCTACACGTTGCCGTTTCATCAATTACATGACACAGGAGAATCGTCTCAAGATGGAAACTACTGATAGAGTAGAACAAAGAAACATGTGACTAACCATACCACATTCTCTCCATTTCAGAGGGTAACTATCACTCAGGAGGCTAACACCTAATCACAAGGTTTGTACACATCATTTCCTGCTTCCTCCTCATTTTGTTCCGAAGGATTTCTTACCCTCTGAAAATGTTGCTTATTATTATAACCTTTGTTTAATCAAGGAATCACTTGATTGTTGAGTCGAGACTTTTGCAAAGAGCGGCCAGAGTACAGCAGAAAAAATAAGTAAAGAGGGAAGACTTACGAAAAGCATAGTCAGTCACACACAAACACGGACATTTCTTTCACAAGTCAGAGAGAGAAAAGAAAGGGAATGCTATTTATATTTACGTGTATATACATTTATATCAATCTATATCAAAATATGATAAACTGGTTATTGTGCTTTTTATAATAATGGTAGCGTAAAATAAATTACAAATGCAGTTTCAATTTAAATTATTTAAAATGAACTTCCACTGTCCTTTATCTTTGCTTAATGTTTAATTTTTAGAATATTTTTAGGAGAATATTAACTGTAAAATAAAGTCATAGATTAAATGATTAATTCTAAAGATGCAGAGGGGATGGAAGTACTTTATTAGGCCCAAGTCTTGCCTGCAAATCTTCCTCGTTCTGCTACAGGCTCAATGATTAAGACAGGACAGCTTGTATGCTACCTGAAAGGTGAAACCCAGGGCAACAAAAAAATTTCTGCAAATCACTCACTGCAAACACTGCTTTTGAAACTCAATGGTTGGTGCGTTCAAGGACAAACAGACATCTGAGACTTCAGGGTCAGATTTAGTTCTGGCTTCATATATCACGTGAAGTTAGCATAGTCACAGCCATGTGATGATGTTGTTTAGTGTAATATTTTTAAACTTAAAGGAATACTTTACCCATAAAAAGACCATTTGTATATCAATTACTCACCCTGTTACCTTTTTGAAGAAAACTTTGTTTTTCTCGCATGCCTCCAAGGTGAACGGAAAATCCGAAAACAGAGAAAAGTCTTGATGAACTGAAGTAAATGGGGGCTGCTTTGCAAAACTACATCAAGACATCTGTTCTTTGCTGAAACCTTACTATTTAAAACACTTCTAGTCTCATGCTTGCGCAGTCGCGCTAAGTGTTTTAAATAGTAAAGTTTTAGCAAACGACTGGATAAATGAGACTTGGATTATACTGCACCAGCTGTGTGATGGTTTGTAAACAGATGTTTTGATATAGTTTTGCTGTTGTTAAACGCGGCCCCCCCATTTACTTCAGTTCGTCAACTTTTTTCTCTGTTTTTGGATTCTCCGTTCACCGTGGGGGCATGAGAGAAAATAAAGGTTTTCTTCAAGAATTCAAAGTAACATGGGGTGAGTAACTGATGTGCAAATGATCATTTTAAGGGTGAAGTATTCCTTTAAATCACGATTATTTGCTGTCCTGGCTCCTCAATGGTGGAAGGAGCTCCCCATTGACATCAGGACAGCAGAAACTCGGCACATCTTACGTCGCAGACTGAAAACTCAGACCGAACCTTGACCCATAAAATAAAAGGAACTCTTTCTCTATCTCCCATTGTCTCTAAATGTAGCATTTGGGTTGAGCAGACAAGGTTGAATGCACTTCTTCTAAGTCCTTTTGGATAAAATGAATATAATGTGACATTAGACCGATTTTATGTATGTTGTTTTTTTTACATAACTTACATAAAAAAAACATTAGCTTCCCACAATAAAGTCCTTATTGTAAATATTTGTGCTGTTTGTGGTTGAGCCTCTGTCTGTGGTTGAGTAGATGTGTCTCCATAATCATAGACATAGAAATTATGTAGACATGACTAAACCTGTCCACAGGGTGCCTAACTTGCTATATCATTGCATAACAGTGGTTTCAACCATGAGCCCTGAGTCACTGCAGCAAACCCTACAGTACATATTACACCTTAAATTATTGGTTGAAGAGGGGTTTGGCCCGGAGATAAGTGCTTGTCTACACCAAATTGTGGACCAGTGATGGTAAATAACAGCTTTCACATAACCTTTGTTGATAAATGATGGGTTTTCTGAGTGAAATTTAATTAAAGTTTATATTTATTATGATAAATCAAAGCCACGTGGATTTACTGCATTCCCAACACCCCGATTTTATAGAGCAGGTTTTAAACATGTGCACTCAAGGTTCAGAGGTTAATATCAAATCTTCAAACTTGTGTTTTTGTTAAAAATGTTCTTGATGATAGACTAAAAAAATCTTAATTTTTCTCTGCATTCTTTTATTCAGCCTTTAGATATTAATGATTTCAGTTGGACACAACGGGTCAGCGTGGGGACAATCTGCCGCTGTCCTGTTGGAAGTGACGAGTCCCTGTCATGTTTATCTGAGGTCCACAGTGTTTGGGATACTGTATAATTTGCATTTGCACAATGTGTTCTTGTGTAAGCAGAGGGGAGGCCAGGGTCAGTCTTTAAAGAGAGCTGTCAAACCTGAGCTACGGTAATCCACAACACTGTGAACACTGAGCCCGGGCACGGCTGCAGCGCTCCATCTGCCCCTGCATTATAAAGGCAAGCCATGTGGCTTCTAAAAAACCCCGTCCCCCTCCACTCTACCCCCCCGCCCGCCTGTCACTAGCTGGAGGTTTAGTCTCAAAGCCCGACTGCTGGGAATGAGCAGCAATCCTCCTTTACATGTGATCAAGGATCGAGATGAGGATAAATCCACCTTAAATCACACAACAGAACAGACTGAAAACTGGGCTTGTGATATTCTACATTTCTAACATTTTACAGTTAGAGTCCCTCTGATTCAGCATCTTTCTTGGTCTCCTCAAGGTCCTTCTTACCCACTGAATATTACACTTCTGTTGTGGTTCCACAGTAAATATTTACCTTGCACAAACTGGAGGGTTTGTGTACTGCCAAAGTCTCTAATTAAATCCCTCAGCGTATAATACCGAGGTGTTAACTTGCACAAAGCTCAAGAGTTACATTTATGGGGAACTTAATGAGCATTTCATTCATCACAGGCACCAACAGATCAGTACTGCCATTGTTTTAGAGGGGGAAATATAGGCTATTGAGAAATCACAAAGATTTCTGGCGTCTTAATGATACAGATTTAGTTCAGAGAGTCTAAAGAGTCTAATTAAAACAGAAGATACTGCCATTACATTCATTTGATGCGTTAACATGAAAGCAGCGTAGAAAAGTTGCTCGTCGAGATGGAGCTAATTTCAACTACTTAATGTACTATTAGTATGGCTGTTGCGATTCAAATGTTTAATCAAATTTATCCCATGATTGTCCATACTTAATCGTGATTCATTTGCAAATTAATCGCGCATCTTTTATCTGTTCAAAATGTAAAAAAGGGGAGATTTGTCAAGTATTTTATACTCTTATCAACATGGGAGTGGGCAAATATGCTTGCTTTATGCAAACGTATGTTTATATTAATTATTAAAAATCTATTAAGAACACAAAACAATGACAAATATTGTCCAGAAACCCTCACAAGTACTACATTTAGCATAAAAGATATGCTCAAATCATAACATGGAAAACTGCAGCCCAACAGGCAACAACAGCTGTCAGTGTGTCAGTGTGCTGATTTGACTATGACTTGCCGCAAAACTGCATGTGATTATCATAAAGTGGGCATGTCTGTAAAGGGGAGACTCGTGGGTACCCATAGAACCCATTTTCATTCACATATCTTGAGGTCAGAGGTCAAGGGACCCCTTTGGAAATGGCCATGCCAGTTTTTCCCCACCAAAATTTTGCTTAAGTTTGGAGCGTTATTTAGCCTCCTTCGCAACAAGCTAGTATGACATGGTACCGATGGATTCATTAGGATTTTATCTAGTTTTATTAACTCGTTATTATCGCGTTAACTTCGACAGCCCGAACTATTAGGAATTTTAACCTATAACAATGTGTATCATTTTATAAACTGATCATATGTTTTGTATGAAAAATCTTAATCTGCAAAGTAACTTGTGACTACAGCTGTCGGATAAAGTACAACAACACTGCCCTCTGAAATGTAGTGGAGTAGAAGTATAAAATAGCATAAAATACTCAAGTACAATTACCTATAAATTGTACTTTAGTATAGCACTTCAGTAAATTCACTTAGGTACTTTCCACCACTTAATTTAGAGGAAGTCTCCCTGGATTTGAACCCAGGATCTCCTGTTTCCTAGACAGGCTCTTTAACCAACTAAGGCCCCATGGACAGCTCTAAGTGCAGGTTTGAATGCACCAAAGAGCCACAGTGCCTCATTTAAACTGATATTGATAACCCTAAATACTAAAAAAAAAAAGGGTCATCAAAAAATGACAGCTTAGTTTGGTAAATTGAGGGCACAAATTGAAGGTAACGTATCACTGCATCAAAGGTGACCAACACTGACCTTCCCAAAATGATAATGTGCATCAATCTATAACGGCAACATTTTCGGTGTCCTCAGCAAACTCACCGGACTGTGGATGGCAGTAGTTGGTGTGGTTGTTACACTGGCAGGGCCGGCAGCCAGTGCTGCTGAAGTGGAAGAAACCCGGGTGGCATTCATCACACTTTGGTCCGTACACTCCCGTCTTGCACACACATATCCCTGAGCTGGAAAGAGCAGAGCAGAAGACTAAATCAATACAGTTCCAGAGAACATTTCATTTAATGCAACAGAGAGAGAGATAACACCGAGCCAGAGACGAGACGGGAGCTGTGTGTGTTTGTCCAGACTGTTGTAGTGATTCCACACTTGACTTCCTGCAGGTTCTCCCTTCTGCTTTCCCCAACTCTGTTCCAGGTAAGCATGTGGGAAGCCCCCTGCATCACTCACAGTTCATGTTAGCTTCTCCACTAACGTGTGGAACACTGGTGTCCAGCAGCACACCGTATAAAACCTGTTTCCCCTCTTGTGTTTCTTTAATATGTCATTTTGTCTGTAAAGAATCGGTCCATCAAAATCACAAAAAAAATGAGATCACCTACCACTAGTGTTAATCTAACTATACAGATAGTTTGGGTTTTATTTAGTTTTAGTTTAGAGATATTCATCTATGAGATTTCTGTTGCCACCTTGACACAACAAAATGTAGTATGTGCTTTCCAAAAACACTGTTGCAAAGTTGCGTATATTGGATAATCCACAAATCACACTGTGCACTGTTTTCATTGGAAGTACTTTTTACAGAAAAAAATACATCTCATTAACCACAGCATGCATCTTGAACAAATTGGATAGCAGCCTGGAGAGCTACGTGGAAATGCAACCGAGAAGGACTGGAGCCAGACTACAACTACTGGTGAGAAGGTGTAAATGCATCAGTCTCTCCAAGATGCATTCTTAATATTTACTTCTCCCCATTGTAACTATGTAAGTAAGCAATCAGTGAAATTGCTCCCACATAGTGATGGCAGCTGAATGACACCGAAAATACTCAACCAATATCAACCATCTGTCTCCCTGTCACATTAACCCCTTAACACTATTAATAGTATTAGTAATACTACTAATACTAATACCTAACAGCTAACAGAACTACACACACAGCAGGACTGATCGTTTCTGCTCAGAGGAAATGTTAAACAGTCAACATGAAGCGTTACATAGTGAACTGCAGTTTAGCTGCATGGAGCCGGTGCAGACAGCTGCATAGGTTAAAACGAGAGCGTATCTGCTGCGTGCGATGTGCGAAAAACGTGTCTGATACAATTGCGGTCTAGACGGGGGAGGAAATTGTGGTTTGTATTCATTCACTCTATCATTACAGCAGTGGTCGTTGCAGACACACCTGGCAGAGATCTGCACTCTACTGAATGCACCTTTCTAGTTTGTCTATGTTATATGTTTAAAAAAATATGATCTGCCTAAATATGTTCTAAGATTTTTTTTACACTCACAAATATTGATATCAGTATCTGTATCAGTATTTCTATTCATGTGTTTACTGTTTTACATAACAGTGTGATTGTTCTCAGCGGAGAAAATCTCAGTGGATAATGCCTCAAAGAATGCTCCAGCAAAGTTAAATCCAATTACACTTGAGCTCTTCAGCAACAATACACACATTAATAACTTATTTCATTTGTGTCATGTGTGATGTTCCCAGGTTGGATCTACACTGGCTCTTAACCTCTTAAAACCCACCTGCCTGCTGGTAGGTAAATGATAGTTAAGTAGGTAGGTAAATGATAGGTAGGTAAATGATGATCAACAATGTTTTGAATGATGGTATTAGGGTTATTTATTTTAAAGGTCCCATATTATACTCATTTTCAGGTTCATACTTGTATTTTGTGTTTCTACTAGAACATGTTCACATGCTGTAATGTTCAAAAAACACTTTATTTTCCTCATACTGTCAGCCTGAACATGCCTGTATTTACCCTCTGTCTGAAACGCTCCGTTTTAGCACATTTCGACGGAATTGCGATGAAATTGCAACATAATTGTGTTGCTAGGCAACAGCTTTGGTCCATGTGTACTTCCTGTCAGTAGATGTTATTCACATACACTGAAACCAGGAATAAACTGGGACACGTTTAGATTGTTTACGTTTAAAACTGTGTAATGGTCTAAATATTGTATATTTGTGACATCACAAATGGAGAGAAATCCTGACAGCTTGTTTCAAATGAAGAGTTTCTGAATACAGGCTGTGTGTATTTCCCTGTGGATAGAGCATTTCAATACTTTCACAGTATTTATATAGGACTTAAGCCTGCTTTATAATAAAAAAAACATGAAAATCTCACTTTTTATAATATGGGACCTTTAAAAGGATGGGTTTCAAGAGGTTAAACACAGTAGATGCATGCTCATTTACACATGTGGTAATAGTGAGTTACGGTGAGAGATTTTATTTCTTCCCAGTCAGAAATCATCATGGCTCTCTGATCCCGGCCACACTCAAGGTAATTTCCTCGGAAAAGTACGACGCTAAATCAAGCCTGATCATCTCTCAAACCCCAGACAATGGACTCACAAACATAATCTGAGGACAATAACTTCAAAACAATTGAAGTAAATCAAGAGTGACTGGGAGCACTTTCCATGAGCGTGTGCGTGGGTCTTGATACAATCCGGGCTTTGTTAAAACAACTGCACTTAATGCAAATGAGGAGGCCCGCGGCGATGCTTAGTGGGGCGTGGGGGCTCTGCTGGGGACGAGGCTGGGAGATCAACAGTCCCCATTCTTCCAGCTAAACACACACACACACACACACACACACATGCAGCATCATGACCCTAATGCAGTGAAGTCAGTCAGAGAGATAATGTCCAACTGTCGCAAAAGCTCCACTCACTCCCCCGTAAAGTGCTTAATTTCAAAATGCCATCATACCATAAAATCATAGAAATCCAGTTATGTGCCACTGCAGAGGATTGCATCCTCAAAAGTAAATATTTAGCAGTGGACGTCTTGAGATCAGGGATACACTGGTGATCAGTTTAGCAATATTCATCAGTATGGATTTCACTTCTTTGTTTGTTCTCTCTTCACTGAATTAAAGAGATTCTAACAGAAATTAAAAAGATAACGGCATATTGGGTATCAGAAATTTAATTTGAAAATTTGTATTGATGTTGATATCCCTCTATTGGTCTATCATTACCAAAAACCCTCTCGTTAATATTTGTCCCTGTTGGATAATTAAATGAAATGTTTTTCGTAAATCTTTAGTAAAGAAATGAGCAAAATTGTAATTTGTTTGTTTAACTCCACCTCATCTTCCGCACACCACCATAAAGAAATGACTGGGAACTTTCTGTTATGCTGGATTTGCACATTACCATACCACTACCTTTTGCACCCTCATTGCCACTATAACCAAAGTCGTGCACTATAATTTAAAATACTCATATTACACTGACATTGCAAAAACTGTAGCCTGCATACTTTCTGTGTGTATATGTGTATAGGTATATACAAATGTATGTATATATTGTTTTATCCTATTTGTATGTTCTATGTGCGTCTGTGTAGCGTGAATGGGCTTCAACGTACATTTCATTGTGCAACCCTGTGTTGTAAAATGACATTATCGTCTCAATTTAAAATGGTGGAAAATGTCCATCATAATTTCTCAGAGCCAAGGGTAACGCTTTCAAATGTCTTGTTTTGCCCGAACAATAGTTCAGAACACAAAGAAATTTCATCTACGATGATACAAAACAGCAAAAAGCAGCAAAGCATCACATTTGAGCATCTTTAACTCTGCTTATTGTGCGTTTTGTCTCTTTTTTTGGCAAACGAATTACACTCAAAATACGAGTGTATGGTGGAGAGAGAGTCTGTAACCATAACTGTACAAAAGAGTACAAAAACAACAGCTACTGCGTCACAGTGTCGTCACATCAGGTGTGTGTGTGTGTGTGTGTGTGTGTGTGTGTGTGTGTGTGTGTGTGTGTGTGTGTGTGTGTGTGTGTGTGTGTGTGTGTGTGAGATGTACTTGACACCACAATCTCCTCCTCCCTGAAATTAGATGACTGGCGTTGTACTTTCCACCATGTCTGAGCTATACCACAGGAACATTTTAAAGGCCTCCTCACACCCTGCAAACTCTCTATTCAGTCTTCTATCTCCGGGTAAAAGACTACGCAGTATCAAGACAAGAACATCTCAATACCATTCTAGCACTTATCCTGAAGCAATCCACATCCTACATGCTTCACATTTCACATATTAAACAAGCACATGCACTTTAACTTGTCACTTTAAGGGCATGAGCCATCTGGTTGCACTTTTGTATTGTATTGTATTATTGTATGGTTACTTGTGGCAGTATGTTTTGTTTTGTGTGGTATGTTATTATTAAGGTTGTCAAAGTTAACGCAATAATAGCGCGTTAACGCAAATCCCTTTTAACGGCACTAATTTCTTTAATGCAGGAAGGCAACTTGTGATTTTTAGGTTGTAGCGGGTTCAGTTTTAAAGCTAGAGTGAAGATACTGGTATCATATGAAACTAGATAAAAACCTAATAAATCCATCGTAATCATGTCATACGAGCTCGTCGCGGAGGAGGCTAAATAACGCTCCAACATTACGCTAAATGTTGGGGAGGAAAAACTGTCATGGACATTTTCAAAGGTCCCTTGACCTCTGACCTCAAGATATGTGAATGAAAATGGGTTCTATGGGTACCCACGAGTCTCCCCTTTACAGACATGCCCACTTTATGATAATCATATGCAGTTTTGGGGGCAAGTCCTAGTCAAGTCAGCACACTGACACACTGACAGCTGTTGTTGCCAGTTGGGCTGCAGTTTGCCATGTTATGATTTGAGCATATTTGTTATGCTAAATGCAGTACCTGTGAGGGTTCTGGACAATATTTGTCATTGTTTTGTGTTGGCAATTGATTTCCAATAATAAAAATATACATACATTTGCATATATATGGTATATGGCGACACCCCTAGCATGCATGACAAACGGTTGCATCATCAGGAGAGATCTAGTCTGTCTGATGTATGAGGCTCATCATTCCTCATGGAAAAATACAGATGGTGAGGAAATGTCAAAGTACATGGGTGTACTAAACGCCTCACGACTGATAGCACACATTGACAAAGAGTACCTCTAAACACTTCCCAGTTTTAAAAGGAACAGTGTGTAGCATTTATTGATTTCTTTTTATGTTGAAGCAAAATGAAAATGTTCTTATTCCCTGATCAGCAGTTACAGTAAACAGGGCTTCAAGCTGTGATCAAGCCTGTAGTGGTTAGGAAAAAAATTTAAATAACACTCATACATATAACTCATGTCTCATAACAGAAGGTGCAGTGATATGTTGAAAAAGGCAACCTCTGGGAGGGGTCCTTGCCCTTTTTGTCCTTGCTGTGTCACCAACATCAATTTATTTATGATGCTTGAGGGTTTCTAGGCCTGTGATTATAGTTCATTAACTATTCTACATATTAAAATCCTTCAATTCATGTTTTAGCTACAAAAGGCTACTCTGATGAAAGCCATCATGGGTCAAAACATCAATGGGATTATTTGATGATGTAGGACATCGTCATTTATGTTCACAACTAGTAGCCTATACTGTGAACAAGAATGGTGCAGGAAGATCTGAGTGACGTTTTAGCTGCTTTATAACCTGTTTGTAGCTGCGCTGGAGTCTACTTCCTCTATACTCTGGGTGCGCTCCAGAGCCCGACAGGCACAGAGCCGGTTTATGCCAGACGGGCGGGGTTTCTCCACCATTTATATTCAGCGTACAAACGGCACATGGCGCTTGTGCTGACCTGCATCGAAGGCGCGACGAGAAAACAAAGTACCATGTGTGCCAGAAAATAGACGTTGCTAAGCACATGGCTAAAAACAGTTACTGCACTGTCTCTGCCAACAGCTCACACTGTCCAAACACATAATAATAATAATGTTATAATATTGACAGTGATATTGTTTATAATGCTATATTGTAGTACATGCTGGTACAACTGGTCCTCACTAAACCAGAATTTCAACACCTTCAGCCACACTGTCACTAGGGGTAAGTAATAAAATCCCCCATCGCAGCATACATTTTAAAAGTATTTTTTATATGAATATATATTATGATAATGTAAATTACCTAGAAAATCAATGAAGAAACTGTTGATGGATAAAGTATAACCAGACAGGAGATTATGCAAATCAAATTTGTGAAAAACAAGGTACTTCGTTACATTTATGCAAAAATCCTATAAAATCCAATATTACCATAAAGCAGTCCTGCTCAATGGACTATTATAATATCTTAATATAGTGATAGATGGCACAGTTTAAACAGTATGGCAAGATCTCTGACAGTTGACAAATTTATGTATCTTTACGATATATATTACAGCCGGTATAATTAGTCAATCAATTAGTTGATCAACAGAAAATGAACTGTCGTCTATTTTGATAATAAATTAATCATTTAAGTTCTTTTTAAAGTAAAAATACAGATAGATCTCTAGTTCCAGCTTCTCAAGATCTGCTGCTTTACTTTAAGTAATATAACAGGAAACGGAATGTTTCTGAGGCTCAGACATCACGTTAGGATTTGGAAATTATGATTTGTTGACCAGGACTACCTGGTAGAAGAGATATTATATCTAAATGGGACCTTTCTGGTTAAATAAAGGATGAATTAAAAAATAAATAAATAAAATAAATAAAATTTGTCACAATTTTCTGACAAAACTCTAAACACAACTGGCACAACATCCGTCTGCTGTGGACTATACCATTAATACAATTCATGTTGTTTTCACAGAATATGCAGTCAATTAACAACTTTTCTAAAATGATTAAATCTTTCTTTACATACAAGCTTATACCCAATACCAAAATTATGGGTCTTTCTTGTCTTATTTACAAATGCTTTCACACAGCATGCCAGGAATGAAAACCTAATGTTCAAAACCTTAAATATAGTACAGAGCCTTTACTTCTAAAGCTATGTTGAAACAGCTGATACGCAACAGATCATTGAAACATTGAGAAACAGCTCATTTACTGTAAGTTGTGTAAAGTAGACTGCCAGGGGTTGGGTAAGGCATGCCAAGCCTTTCTATCCAAAGTGCACAGCGAGAGACGATATAAAGTGTGATGTGGACGAGAACATATGGACAAATGCTGAAGATCGTAGTACAGATTAGAACTGTGCACTTTTGTGGTTTTTTTTTTTCCCCTTCTGTGCCTTGTTTACTGTATTTGTGTATTTTATTTTCACACATTTGGAACCAAAGGTCATGTATGATGATCACTGGCAGCAATATCCTGTTGCTAATACAGCTTTTACTGCGGCAGTTCTGTCACTTACTATTTATTTCTACTATAAGTTAAGATGACTCATTCACTTTTAGATAGTATGTTGCCAGAAATGCAGTCATTCAAAACTCAGCCAAAACATGTAGAGTGGTTTACAGTAAAAGGAAACTGAATTACAGTATAAAAAAACATGGATTTCATATTTGTCTATTGTATGCAGGTAGAACTCAAACGTGAAGAGTAATGTAGTTTTTTTGACTACATGTTAGAAAACGTGCTAAGAATGATTTGATATTGAGTCAGGTTTGCTGCATTTTGATAGAGTTAGTGTATGTAGGGAACGTTTTTTTGGCATTTTAAAATGTAAAGCAAACAGAAAGTGAACTGTTTGGCTAATTGTGTGATGTGTTGCTATGTTAAGAGTTTAGAAAAAGCATCGGAAGTAGCCTATAGTTAAATGCTTGTTAGTGACTGTAAAACTGTAATGTTGTTAATTAAACTGAATCATACACTTCTAGGGACTTTTGATTTGGAAAATCTCTAAATTGATACAGTAAAAATGTTTGATTTTCAGCATGTATGTAGTCAGAGATGTCCTGAAGTCAAATATATCAATCATTGTCAGGAATTATTTATACATTTTTTTTCCAGCAACCCAAAAATCAAAGAATAAAGACATTTCCCTAAGAAATTAGTGGTATGTTCTTTTTAATTTATAAGGGGCATGTCATGTTTTATACTTCAGGTGAATACGATCCAATCAATCTTATTTCCATATATGTATTGAGTTGTTAACACCTTATTTTGAAAACCGGACGTTAGTCACGTGTATACTTCCGCTGCCAAGTCTGTCGCTAGCTCTCCCGTCAGTTCCGTACAGTGATTGAGAAAATAATCAGATCAATAAATAATGAAAAGCTGCAGCCCTGGTTTATCATTTCTTTTGTCACTGCTCATCATCAGCTGATAAAGATTCAATGTACAGTAAAAACCTGCTGCCCACTGGGATTCTAGGCAACATCCAGCATGCCAGTGAGGCCAGATGGTCTGTTACCTTTGATTTATGTTTTTCCTCCAAAATAAATCTCTGCATTGGCGTCAGAAAATTGTTTGATTTCATATAACTACAGTTTATTTTTTCTCATCAGGGGAATGAAATAAAAAGATGAAGAAAGAATAAGAGAGAAAAAAGCTTGCAAGTCATGAGTTGCCAAATTTTCAGTCGTAAAGCTGACAAATATCTCATATGATTAAGGCCGGAAAAACCATCCAATGACGTGTAAATCAGTTGGGCAATGCAGGAAAATAAATCACGCCAGAAGAGTCCCTTTAATGCACCACCATGGCCTGTTCTCTGCTCTGACTGGCTGTCAGTCAGTCAGTCAGACGCTGACCTGTGGCAATGCAGTTTGTCATCTAATGTGCAGCCTGTAAAGCCAGCAGGTCCACTGTTGCTATAGTAGATGGGGTACTGGAGGACAGATCGTTATCTTGGATGTATGTAGATGAGGCTGGTGTGAAACCTTCTCCCTTAGTGATCAGTAATCCGGGTGTTCATTTGTGCCGTCTTGGCCAGGAGGAGACGGGGGGTTGTTATTGTTTTGGTGTGATTTCACTGCACTGGCCCAGCCGCTCCGCGTCAGATCTGCACGTTAAGTAGGTCAGTATTACATGGGCGACGAAGCTTAACCCCATTCTGCGGCTGCCACAGAAACGCTGGTCATCGGCTGTAACATGTGTCGAAATAAGAGCAGACAGTCACAAAACATCCTCTCTCCGACAGTGAGGTGATCACCAGAGGTGCATGTTTGGCAACAACAGACAACGAACTACACTAAGCAGGTTTAGTTGCATTGCTGGGTGTGCTGAATGCAAATCCTGAAAGGGTGTGTTAAGCAACAGAGCAGTGGGGAACTTGTGATCTCTTCTCCACTGTCCTGGCTCATGTCAGGTTCTGCTGGCCGGAACACAAGCGCAGACATATCCACGTATTTAGGAGAGAAAAGGTTTTCTGACAAAACGCCAACAACATTCCGAGTCATGTAGTCAAAGGTGAGATCTGGAATGTTTTCTAGCTGCTTATTGTCATTAAATAATGGATTTGTGGGGTGGAGTGTGGTGAAAGCTAAAACACTGTGCATGTAATATAGGGTTAGAGTCAGGTTTGAGAAATGTTGATGTTTTAATGTTTGGATTGAGCGCTTCTTCAAATTAACAAGTCAATTCTTTTTGTGTCAATTTTTGTGTTGAAAGTGTGCACTGAAGTTACTGAAAAATAAAATTTTAAATGAAAAAGGTCAGTTTCATTTCTCTGCATCCTGTACAAGCTTAGTGTGTCTTAGCCTGGAGAAGACTGGAGGCAATGGGGAACAACATAAGTGGATTTAACAATTTGAAACCGGTCTGATTTACATGTTGCATCTTGTTAGTGTGCTTTGCACAAATCCATCTAAGAGTCAGTTGGGTTTTGTTGATAGTAGAGTTAAAGCAGAGCTCAAACCAGCAACCCTTCTGTGTGTGTATAGACAGTTAGAGATGATGCATTCAGTCACTGGACAGAGCGGTTGTTGGTCAATAAATAGATCCAGTGTTAACTCCTCCCAAAGCCACAATCAGAGGTCAAGGGACCCTTTTGAAAATGGCCATGCCAGTTATTTAGGAGCGTTATTTAACCTCCTTCACGACAAGCTAGTTTGACATGGTACCAATGGATTCAATCGTTTTTTCTAGTTTCATATGATACCAGTATCTTCACTCTAGCTTTAAAACTGAGCCCGCTACAATCTAGAAATGCAAGTTGCCTTAATGCGTTAAAGAAATTAGTGGCGTTAAAACAAATTTGAGTTAATGCTTTACTGTCGCGTTAACTTTGACAGCCCTACAAAAAACATGAATGAATAACTATGAGGCATTTCTTTAAAGGGCAGTACCAGCCCCGTACATCTGTGTATCTGCAGTGAACAGCCAGCCACAGATGGGGGCTGTGCAGTTGAGCATTGACTGGAGGTCTCCTGAGTGCGGCCATCAGTCAGGACTCAGACACGTGGCTCTAACACCCCCCGCAGTCCTGCGGTCCACTGCTGCTTTCTGAAGACAGCAGGATGCTAAGAAGGAGCTCACTGCTTCCACTTGATCAGGCAGCAACGCACGTTTCGTCAAATGCATGAATGAAAACAGGTGCTGTTGCTTTACATTTTTGGTTTAAAACTGCAGAGCAGTTCATGGTACCTGATTAGCAGACCATGTGTTTGATCCTTAAAATAATTTTACAGATATATTTACCAAAAATAACAAATGCAAAATGATAAATTCAGGCTTTTTTTCAGTATACATTTTCTCTAAACAACTTGATATAAAACATCAATATAGGTGGAGCACACCTAATAGAAAAATAAAGTTTAAAAATACAAGTGTTGTATTTTCTTGTGCCCAGCACTCGTATTACTGTTCAGCAAATAAAAATCAAAAATCAAACAGACCCTGCGAATTAAGATAAAAAGATGGCAATGATGCATCCACTGCAGTGACACATGATGCAGAGGCAGAAACATCTGCACCCAAAATCAATATTTCATTACGGACCGTGGTGCCTTCCATACAGTGTTGTAAAAAAGGAATGCCTTACAGACAATGCCCACAGGAGCTGACCCAAATCCAGCACTGACACAAATGTTATAAGTGGTTAATACAGCCTTTTTGTCAAATATTGGCATAACCTAACCCAACAAAAACTGAGCAACAGTGTGTGTCCATTTTTACATCACATGATTTTGTAGAAGGACTGCAGGCAGAATGCTGCATTATGAGCCAACAAGAGGAGGAAATCTCATTAGGGTTGTTACGTTTTTTTTTTTGCAACTGCCAAGAAGACACAAAAACTGGTACTTGTGTGGCACAATTATTGAAACCACAAACTTATGTAGCCGATCTATTGATGCTAAACCATGAGCACACAGAACATAGTTACTGTGTTGTACTGTAAACAAAATACAGTATATTGCAATTACAGTCCTCTAACTCTCTGTCTCCAAAATTGACCTCCATTGTTGTGCACACTGAAGAGCAAACCTGAATCCTATTCATAGTGTTCAGCTCTGATCTCTTAATGATCTAATTGGTTACAGGTGTTTTCACAGGTGCATTCTGGGTGCAGGTGATTGATAATTGAGTGGTGTATTTCAGTGGCAGTGTTTAGCAAACGACACACAGGCTTTTAGTTTTAAAAGTAAGTGTAGTGTAAAGCAGACAATGTGCTATTGGTTTAGCATCAATAGATAAGCTACATGAGTTAGTGGTTTCAATAATTGTGCCACACAAGTACCAGTTTTTGAGTCTTTGCAATTGCAAAAAACTGTAAAGTATATGCATAACAAGCTTTTCTTTGCCAGATAGTGATACACAGTACATTTCCCCTTAAGGGCATTGCCCTTTAATAGTTCACACACACCACACACACACACACACACACACACACACTGTATACTGCTGTTGGCGAAAGACGATCCTCCACCATCGAGCCAGTGAGCACAGGTCACGTCATTATCAGCAATTCTTGTGAAAGCTGAGTTAATCAACAACCTCAGATGTGCTTGGTGCTTGTTTGTTCTGATAGATGGCTGTTTCCTCGTCTGATGCACCCTCTGGGATCTATGCTGTTAAAGGGCACAGCGGGTCATTTAGCAGCCTCAACTTCATATTCCAACAATAACTATATCTGAGGGCAAAGTAGAGTCCAAAATGCAAAGTGGGTTTTATTGTGAAGTGAATCAAGCCTGATCTATAGTTTGAGGATATGGAATGGTCTTTACTCAAAATACAACATGTCTCGTGGCTTCTGTGCATTCTGCTTCTTTGAGGTTATAAGAGAACAAATTTATCTTCCATAGGGTATTTCTACTCTTTGATTCGAAGGAACTGATGCAGAATTCTGACGTTTACATTGATGTCTTAAAGCTGAAAATAAGTATTCTAGAAATATCTCCTCGTGATGTCATGTCATCTATATTTGGCCAGCTATCCAGACAATTGCACCGCCACCACATCACCAACAGTGACTTAAAATACAAGGAACATTCTTAACAGTGCTCAGTACCTGTAGCAGAGTCGGCGTCATGCCATAACACACACAGCCACGCACAAATCCAGATCCAGACCATAAGAGAGCCTTTTAGAAGGGAGCTCTGTCTGGCTTGGAGCTACATTTTGTACTGCAGTCAAGTAATGTTGCCTCAGCAAACACTTCCTAACAAGCTGCAGGTTAGCTTAACTTAGCTAGCCTGGCTCTGTCCAAACAAAATCCAGATATGACGTGTCAAGTAGTTGAATAATTAACACGTTATATCTAATGTGTTTAATCCGTACAAAAACCAAAGTGTAAAAAAACAACAATTTGCCATTTTATGCCAGACTATTTACCGGGTTGTCAAGCAACCAGTGGCACATAATCACATTTTTATGTATGATTTTGGAATGACATTGACAACAATAACAACAAATACCAAACATGGCAGTAACGTTGAAATTTCCACATACTTTGTTCCATTGGCCACATACTGTTGGCCAAGTTGTGCATCATTTCTTATGTTTATTGTTTTAATAGTTCTCGGTTTACCTACAGTACCTTAAAGCAGCAGTAGGCGAGATTGGAGCGAATATGATTAAAAAAAGTTATTTCTATAAAACGGTCCTGACAGTAGTACATGAAACAGGTAACCTGAAAAAAATCATGTGCCTCTGTGTCCTCCGGTGCTCCCAACGGCATCTGCAAGATTTCACAGACCGGAGGAAAACAAGCAGTAAGAGCTGATCTGGGTTCTGCTGTCCATCTGCCGTCTATGAGAGCCGGCTGTCAATCATTCGCGAACTCCGACCAAACTGTCAAACTAGGCAGCGCTGATCAAATATGAATCAATATCATGTTACTGTAATGCCTATTTCTCGCCTCAAATGTTTTCAGAATCAACTTGTAGTGCACGGTTTAGCTGTAAAATGAGAAAGTTTGTGACGCAGCAGCCATGTTGAGATCAGGTTGAGATGGCTTGAAGGGACCCCAAGTATTGGTCACATGACCGGAGCGCAGCCAATAGGAACGCTCTCTCTCTGAAATGACCTGTGATTGGTCAAAGTCTCCCGTCACAGGCTAGATTTTCTAAAGCCTGAAAACAGAGCCATGAGGAGGTGCAGAAGTCTAGTTATCTCTCAGAACACTTGAATTACAATATGCTGAAAGTTTATTATGGAATTTTTGCCCAGTGATGCCAAAAATATACTACTACCTACTGCCACTTTAAATGGATTGCGGACTGTTAATGATAAAAATTAGAAATTTCCTCGAGGTTTAACCAGGTATGACGAGATGTCGTGATATATTGAATGTGGCATTTTTTCCACGACATCTACAAGCTCGTCTACGCAGTGGGCATCTCTCTGGCGGGATGAAGACAGTGAAACCCACTGTGTTAAATTCCTCAAGCGCCAAGGTGTCTCTGCTCTTGTTGTCTCTAAATCACGATATAATTGGTTCCGTTTACACTGTCATTGCATCGTGTTCCCGTAGCAGTGGACAAAACTAAAAGCACTTGCTGGCTCCATCTCGGCTTGATTGCTCATTACTTAATGGGAAAGATACCTTAAGCAGCAGGCTGGGGGGCAGGAAAGCTGGCTAATCTGTGTAACTCACAGTGATAAGCTCCTGAGGGGGGGGGGCTAGGCTAGGCTAGCAGGGTTAGCAGTGGGCAGGCTGGGCTCAGACTGTCTGAAAAGGACTGTATTAGGTGTGCTACTGTGTGAAAGCTTTGAGATAACCCTCCTGCCTGCACCTTCACCCACATCCCATTGAACTCTAGACACAGCATTTCAGGCTTCATAAACAACAGAAAGAACATTCTGTGTTTCCAGTGAAGGACTACACCTATTATGATTTAGCTTATGTAAGCCTGCACTCACTGTGACGTTTTTTTCAGAGCATGACAACACAAATCCTCCACGCACTGGACATCGAGTCAAGCTTTTGAAAAGCAGCAGCATTCCTTTTCATGGTTAGAGGCAGAAAGTACAGCCGCTATTTTTACTGCGTTCCTAACCCACACACGCAGCTTCTTTTCCAAGTCGCAGTTCTTGTGACTTGCGGAGAGAGAAACTGCATGTAAGGTCCGCTGTGTGTTTTTTGGCTTGGAATTAGAGGAGTAAGCAGGGTCTGAAGTTCATTTTGCTGACTTCAGGGGAGGCCTGCTGGATGATGTTCCTCACTCAATGGGCAGAATAAGGATTCTGCAGGGCTATGGCCTTATGATGAACATAACGTCATGAGCAAATCTGAGCCCCAGAACATCTTGTCTTGGTCTTCATGAGATAACAAACAGTAATTCACAGCAGACAGTCTGTTTGGGCTTGGCCGGCCACGGCACTTTTGCTTCTAAAGATAGCACTCCTTTAAAAAGCTGCAGACACTTTGCAGGTATACATCACATATCTTCCATGAGGACATGTCTGGCTTTGTAATGAAATTCCATTTCACATATACAACCACGTTATATATATATATATGAGACATACCTGAAAATATTCACTAATGCTCAAAATAAATCTCAACAGCAGTCTGATAAACAGGATTTGTTTCCAAGTTTAGATCACAGTGACACAATTAGCTGTCTTGTTTTTCCCACACACTGCAGAACGCTGTGGTGGGCTGTCAGCCATAAAATGCAGTCCCTCTGTGGCCCACCCACCGGTTCTCATTTACTCATGAAGGCTAGGTGAACAGTCAGTGTTTGTACACTTGTGTTCTCTTGCATGACAATTAAAGTTGCCGTTTGTCCAATCGTGCGCTTGCATGCACAAGTTCAATCACATACTTTTGATGCAAATCAATCCAAGTTCTACCAGTGTCTTGGGTCAGCAGTAACATTTCAGTAAGACACTCAACACCAAAATCAGATGTGACATCACACACAACAATGTATTAAGCTGAGCTACATTTACCATCTGTAACTTTAAATCTACAAATGCTTAATTCTAACATTATAACCAAACCAACCACAAGCTAATACCTAAACATAATTGTATTTCTTAATTTATGCTTGCCTGCCAGACAGTTTTGCTATCTCCATTTCATCACATGGTCTCTCAGCAAATGTTTATGGAACCCAGCTACTAGCCGCAGATAACGCTAGTGCAGCTCGAATTGCAGTTCCTCCAAATACTGGCTTTAATCAAATATATTATACATGATGTATGTACAAGGAGTACCAACTTGCTTCTCAAAATACTAATTTTCCCCTCACAAAGTTCTACATTGAAAATGTTACTTAACTAAACGTACAAAAGTATTAGCATAAAAATACTCATCATGCAGAATGGCCCATTTCAGAATAAAATATATTACCACTGGATTATAATTATTATTGATGCATTAATGTGTTCATCACTTTAATGTTGCAGCTGGTAAAGGCGGAGCTACTTTTAACTATTTATATACTTAACAATTATATACTACTTAATAATACACCATAGTTTATTAGTTGATTTATATTTTGTATTAAGAATCTGAATCTGCAAAGTAGCTAGTAACTAATATTTTCAAGTAAATGTATTGAAGTTAAAAGTACAATATTTCCCTCTGAGATGTAGCCTAGTGGATTAGAGGTGGGCTATAACGTTACAATAAATGGAAATACTCAAGTAAAGTACAAGTACCTCAAAATTGTACTTAAGTACAGTACTAGTCTAAAAGAGATCTAGTCTAGACTATTAATAGATGTAGCCTCTTAATTTTGCTCTCAAAGTGCACCAGATTGATGCATTTAACTTAAAATGTAAAACAAATTTCTTCTGGGCGAACATGCCCCCGGACCCCTCCTAGAGGGTGCGAGGTCCACCCAAGACAGTCTCAGATAATTCTGGATGGAACCACCTCAGCCTCATTTTGAGCCAGGAAAAACCCAGATTAGTCACGTGTTTCAACAGAAATTTAACCCAGAGCTAGTAGAAGTGTAGTATGGATCGTATAGCCATGGGCTTGAGTTAACCCTGAGTCAACAATGTGTGTGTGAAAAGGGACTACGTTATCCCAGGGTCAACTCTTAGCCCAGGGCTATGGATAGCTCCTGTGCAGTGGGAAAAGCCTATAAACTACCAAACAAGTTAACTTTACCCAAATACAAATTCAATCCAGTGTATTACTGCTGAGATGACCACTTTCCAGCCAAACACAGCACAGAAATTAGCCATGTCTCTTCCGTTACAGTATGTTGACACAACAAATATACACATCCAACATGTCTACCAGAAGGGCGTGTTGCTTCATGTTACAACGCTAGAGAAAGCGGGCTGACCTGTCACAGAGGTGGTTCACTGCGCCGTAGGAGTCGCAGGCGCATGGCAGGCAGCCGCTGGTGCCGTTGGTGAAGTGTCCCTCCTCGCAGTCCTCACACTGCAGACCGGTGTAGCCCGACAGACATGAACACTGACCGGTCTTCTGATCACACTCGTCCGGATCCAAAATCCCCTCGCCACCACTGCTGCAGTTACAATGGCCCTCTGGGTGGATAAAAAGGGGGGGGTGTCACAGTGAAAGTGAGAGACAAGAAATGGGAAATACTGCATGAGATGTATTAGCAGTGGTAAAATACAAGTCTGAACAATATATGGTTATTCACATTTTATTTTACTTTGTATGATATATATTGTATATCATATGGATTTTATGTGATGGCTGTTTTTATTGATTAAAAACATATTTTAACTAATATGGGCTGTTAATCAAAAAATCAAAATTGAAGTAATGCTGAAGTAATTGGTCCATTGTGATAGACAGAAATTTGATTGACAACAATTATTTATCGTTAAAATCATTTACATATTTCTGGATGGACTCACTACAGTCTATACAAGAATGTTTTTGTTTTTTTCATGAAACACGCCTCTACAAGCCGTAAAGACTCGTTTCAAGGTCTGTTTTGGTAGCATGGTTTCAGAAGCCCTAGTGCCATTAGTAGTCATAGTAAGTCTACTTCATTTCATGAAATCTAAACAGATATTTGTTTGCAGAATATTTTGATCATATAGCTTATATATTACTTATATATTTAAATTGCCCTACAGCTCTATTTAGTAATCATGTACACATGTGGGGTTAGAGTATTCTGCAGAATGCTACACTGTGTGACAAAGAAACAGAAAACGAGCTGCATTTTCCTAAAAGTGGAAATAGATACGTTTTTTTTGCGTTAACTTATCATTACGAAGTAAGATTGCACAATTTAATGGCTATAGAACAATGACACCATCGACATTTAGATTGGATCGCTTTCACTATGCAATTCTGTCTAGCAGCGGGTACAATCTCCTGTGAAAGGCTGATCAAAACGGTTTAGCCGTTCCACCGACCAGACTGAAAACTAAGGGTGACCTTACGTTTTCGGTTACGTCCACTCAGCTTTGGAACAGCCTTCCCCTCAGTGTGAGATTGGCAGGCTCCACTGCAGCTTTTCAGTGCCTCCTTAAAACTCACTTTTACAAGATGACCTACATTTAACGATGTTTTCTTTTTCCATTATCCCATTACATATTTATATTACTATTATGGTGTTTTATTTTTCATTACATATTTAAATTGTGCTTGTTTTAGTGTCATCATTTTAGTATTTTTATATGCACTTCCAAATATTTTGCACGTTTTATCTGTTTTCAATTCAAGAGTTTGTTCTTTAATTGACATTATATCTCCCTTATATGAGATTACTGCTTATTTGTTTATATATGTGTTTATTTCCTTTACTTAAATTGTACCTGTTTTTATTGAGCTTATTTCTCTTATCCACATCTTACTTAATTATATATGATTTTTTTTGTAATTTTGCACTTGTACCGCCATCTGTTTATGTATGGGCTCAGTGCTGCTTGCTCTTGTGTTCCTCATACAAGGGCTTACATGGGTTTCTGATTTTTTTTAAATTTTCATTCTGCAGTTTAAATCTTTTAATCTGGAAAACACATTGTGCTTAAGCTCGAAAAGTGCTATGCAAATATAAATATTATTATTATTATTATTATTATTATTAAAATTAAGGCTTGATTTACGGCACAAAGGAAGGGCGTCAACCATAGCGGATAGCACTTTTGTTTTCCTAGGTAGCTGTCGGTAGCTATCCGCAGCTACCTCCCCAGAAGCCTGTATGCCTAAATGTACGCCTGGCAAATTCAAGACAGCATTTCCTGTTTTGGTGTGATCTCCAGGCTGGTTTACTTTTGCCCTTTTGAATTTGCACAATAGAAACAGTGATGCACTGTGTTTGGAAATGAAGAAGTCATTATGTTAGTTCTCTTGAGTACAATATTACACTACCAGACTACAAACTGCAGCATTAGATCCATAGACACATGCTTACAATCACTCAATATCAAGACATCATTACACAGGGTGCAGGGAAATTTCATTGGAAGATGGGTTGATCATACCGAGAAACAGTAACACTGAGAGCTGTCAAGTGCAACTATCCACTACTCCACTATCATTCACTTAAAGCTGCCGAGTCCATTCACAGTCTTGTTGTATCATCGGCCCCTGGGAGCTACCCAGTACATGTGTGAGTTGCTAATTCACTTTCCTCCTCCATATTCCTCTCACCAATCAAGGAATTAAAAAAGCATCCTTTTCAGTCATGACCCTGCTTCTATACCTTCTACTGTACATAAACAAATTGGGTTCTACTAGAACAGGCTTTAATTTTCAAAAAACACATTATTTTTCCAGGTCTATACTACTTTATGTTATTTTGTAAATGATGAATTCACCTCTTGAAGATTGATGTCAGTCTAAAAAAAAGGGATGGTAAACCTGGTAAACTGAGCTGCTGTGTTGCCAATGAAGGATTTTGCACAGTTCAAACTGGTCCAAACCAGAGGATATAATGACAGACATGTAGATGATGACCCCGTAGAGTACAGAGTGGCAATCTATTATTCATCTGATCTCAGGTTAGGTGTGGCGAGTGACGACTGAATGCCTGACTATAGCATGTCTCCATTCTGTGCTCGGCAGTCAGACAAAGAAGACGGACAGATAAGAGCTGCGAGAGCAAAAATAAAAATGTTTTCCATATACGGTATGCCCACAGATTGCACACAATACCTCAGCTAGCGGTCAGATAAAGAGGAATGGACCGCTGAATTTGAAAGTTTTTCCTTTCCTGGCATCCCACTCAGATTAATCTCCTCTTTCACTGATGCTTGGACTTTTATGTAACTAAGAAAGGCCCATGGTTATGCAAGCCTGTGGAGTGTACTGTCGAGCCCTTTGCTACAGTGACCGTCCACTGAAGAACTGTCGGCCCCGATCACGATTGAGAATGTGTGAGATCCGGTGAATGCATATCACCTCACACACTGCAGTAAGGCGTCCTTTAGGTGTGGAATATAGGGGCCCTGTGGGGTGATCTGTAAAGCCACACAACAGGTTTGATGTATATTGGACTGGACCTGTGTGTAGTGGAGAGAGACAGGGGGAAACTCAGGCAGAGTCCACCTCTCTCCTATCTATCTGACTGCTGTAAAGTGGTGTGACAGCATGGCTGGTATTCAGACACGGGCAGCGGCAGGCTGTTCAGAACAAGTCATGTCTCAAACCTCTTCTCTTGCCTAATTTACTGCTCGCCTGTCTGTGCTGCTGCGTAGAGAAAACAACAGAGGTGGGAGGCGCCCCTGCAATGGAAACAATTGCTGTACTTTCAATTTTGGTTTCGGTGGCGTCAAACCACGTTATCAGCTTTCAGAAGGCGTAGAGAGATGTTTCAAAGGAATGGATGCATGTGAAAACACTTACATCTGCCCTGAGAGATAATGTTTGTTGGTTGCTAGGCGGGGCCTTAACCCAGGTGACGCCTTTGTTGACGTGATATTATTGTGAGTGGCCTTTACACTAGAACAAAGAACAGGGCTGAGGTTCCTGGGGATGCTTTCAATAAGGTATGGTGAAGCTTTTTATGTATGATCTCACACAAGGGTGCAGATTTCAGTTTGACTTCGGGGCCCGAATGAATGCCAATAAATAACACTGACAGATTAACTACCTAAACACGCCGCCATTTTAGCTCAATTCATCTGCTATACTGACCCAAATGTTCTTGTTCGGTCAATAAAAATGGTGGAAAACGGCCAACAGTTTCCTAAAGCCCAACATCCTTGTATCACTTGTCAGTCCAAACCCTAAACATATTCAGTTTACTGTCACAATAAGACAACGAAAAGAAGCAAATATTCACAACTGAGAAGCTGTAAACGATCAATGTTTGGCATTTTTTTTTCAAGAAAAAAAAAGGACAAATGATTAAAACAGAATGAGAAAATGTCATATGTAACTGTTCAGAAGGATGTCAGCACCTAATAAAATACATCGTTAAAATCTATTCACAAGCATCACAATAGACTTTAAACATATTTCATTGAACATCTGGATATCTTTAACCGGCCACTCGATGCTCATTTTGAGCTACCGGGTATACCACGGAGATCAATCAGAACCCTGTGTTCCTGCTTCTTCTTCTTCTACAACATTAGAACCAGCCATTTATGGCCGTAGCACACCAAAAACTAATCCTCCTCCTATCACTGAGATTAATGCTGACAGTAAGGTAGTACAGCGTGTGGAGAACAAAGGGTCAAAGTAAAAACATGACTGGACCGGACCCCCGATGTGAGGGGCCAATATCAGTCAGAATATGAAATAAAACACATTTTATGGGGTGTTTTTATGTTCTGGCTTGGGGGCAATAAGTAACAACTAGAACACGGCATTTTCAAAGATAATGAGCTTTTGATAGAAAGTAAGGGTAAATAACGATTTTGTGAACAACATGTGAAGCCATGAATGGAAAATGTATCTTCTAGTATATATAGTTTAGGAAGAATTAAAACTAGGGTTGGTATTCTTAGCAGGAGTACGCTAGATTTGTAAAATTATCCAACCGAAAAACCCAGCCCAGTGTTGCGAATAGGGATGCACTGATCCAACTTTTTCAGTCCCGATACCGATACCTGGGCTTTGGGTATCGGCCGATACCAAGAACTGATCCAATACCAGTGTTTAATTAATAAACTGTATGCCTCACTGTGTGGATGTGACTGGATCATTCTTTTATGTGTAAGGAAACATCAGGCTTGACCTAAACATTGCTTCCTTAACTTTGTAAAACAAAATGTAACAAATAAATATATCCACCCATCCATTATCTGTACCCTCTTATCCTGTTCAGGGTCACGGGGGGTGGGGGGGGGGGTGCTGGACAACTCTACACCCTGCAGGTCGCCAGACTATCACAGGGCTAACTCTTCATGCTCACATTCACACCTACGGGCAATTTAGAGTCCAAATAAATACATAGAGATGAATTTAGTGAGTTGTTATTTATCGTTAAAACAATAAATTGTACACCAACAACTTGGTAAAAAATCTTCTAAGATTAACAGGAATTACAATCCAGCAACAAATTGGTCAAAACTTAAACAGGAATTAAAATTCCAATATATAATATGTAGTATATAAACATAGAATTGAATTGAATGGACCGGCCCCATTATCACCGATATCCGATCCAGCTATTTGAGTCAGAATCAGCCCGATATCTGATCCGGTATCAGTATCAATGCATCTCTAGTTGCTAACTCTTTTCAAATTAAAGTAGGTAGCAGTTCTAGCTCCAAAAGTCCCTAAATCTAGTGAGAAAGTCGCAAAGTCGACCACACCGACGGCCCTTCCCTTCAGGCCTCCCTCCAAAGCCACTCCCCAAAAATCATAATCATAATCATAATGAACGTAACAACAAATATGGCTATTAGTTAGTACTCACAGCTGTCAAGCTATAGCAGCTTGTGGAAGACTCCGGTGACCCGAAACAAGTGCACGGGCAGCCCGTCCAATTATTTAATTCGGACAGAATGAAGTGACTAGACGGGCTCATTACAGTCCTGCACGGACACCAGATTTTTGTTTTGTTTTGTTTTGTCAGAGCATTTGATTTATCGATTGCTGTCGGGATGTAAAGAGAATTTCAACAAATATAATAAAAACGTTTTTAAGAAAATTGCCAACCCCAGCTTTAATGAACTACATCTCCTATAATAACATCATTGGGGACTTCCTCTGTGCTCTGAAATCCACACATTTGCCTTCAGCAGAATTCCCCCAACCATTTAAAGAACCATTTTAGACAGGATCCCTCAGCCTGTGTGCTGCTGTGTTGTGCTGGAGAACAACACATCCACATGGATATCACTGGGGATGTGTGAGGTGTGAGAGGAGGGGCTCCCTCCACTGTCATTTGCTCATTCATGGCTTGGCCTGCCTGGCCATTTTGGTTGAACGGCCTTGTTCTTCTGTGTGTGTATGCCATGCAAACAACAATAGAGGGGATGAACAGCTCATTTGAGCAGCTTCTTGTAATTTCCTGTCAATATCAAACACGTCTGATGTAACACAAAAGGATCACGGGGGTCTGTGTGGATGCTGTGTGCACTGACGGATTGGATAAATTGACTGAACAACAACAGGATCAACCTTGCACCCCCTCATAGCCCCCTCCTTTCCCAGCCCCACTGTAATATGTGGCATCCTAATAAAAGATGGAATATTATATATAGGCTACACAGCAGAACTGCACATTGGACAAATGGTGTGCATGTTTGCTTTTTTAGATTTGGATTTGGTGATCTCAGGATTATTCTAAGGGGTAACACCGTGCTATCTGAGGGGTCTGCCCATTGTTGCAATCTGGTTTATTCGCTCGCTTCTCTGCGTCAAAAAAACACCGTGCGACCACCCTGCAGCCTCAATTAGACATGGATGTCTATTTTTTTTTTGAACATGAATGTGCTAAAAAAAAAAACGCAGCCCATCATTTTTATAAAGATTACAAAAGATGAAAAAAAAATCTGAATTATCTTTTTTTTTTTTTAACGTTTTCATTGTTTTCCTGATAGCTATTTTATTGGAAGGTAATTACTCACCTTGATCATTCTCTATTGAGGTAACAGATGTGCCAGTATGATCTGCTGTCCAGGCATCGTTTGCCGTGCGCTGGGACACCATGGACACCATGGAAACCATGGTCTGCAGCGTCTTCTCCGGAGCGAAAAGTGATGTTTGTGCATCGGTGGATCTTTTGCGAGCGCTGGTTGATCTGGAAATGGTTTTTTGTTCTTTAGTGGCTGATATTACTCCAGTATGAGGGCCGGCACTAGTAGCAGTGGAAGTGGTGGTGGTCGGGTTCGTTGTTGGAGGCTGGAAGGTGGTTGCAGTTTTAGAAATAGACCTAGTAGTGGTGGTGGTCGGGCCGGCAGAAACAACGCCAGGCGCCGGTGTGAGTCCGGTCAGAGGCCCGTGAGCGAACCGTCTCTCGGGTAAAGTTGGAGGCATGTCGGTGCTAAAGGTCTTCCAGGTGTCGGAGGCTGAGCCGGGCTTCCTGGAGGAGACAGGCGACGCATCGTCGGGACTGATGCGAGGTGCAGCGTCAGAAAACCCAACATACACATACAAAATAAAGAGCAGAACCGGAGATATGTACATCATTAAGGACGTTAGCCTCATAATTCACTTTCAGCTCTCCATGTAAGCCCCCCGAGTAGCGGTCTCTGTCAGACCTTTCCCTGAATGGACGCGTACTCCACCATTGATGTCCCCGGCGGCGCTACGCTGCTTGCTGTTTGTGTTGCCCTATGAACCACAGGCAACAGACAACCTGCTGGCCAACCTACCGTGAAGACGCCCCCCAAGAGCGACGTGCTCGTTAGCCAATGGGAAGCGTTGGAAGAAACAACCTCTCGCCGCTCGTTCATTGGCTGGTTGGACAGTCGTTGCTTGAGCTATGGGTTTAGTTTATAATCAGTATACATTGACCTCTAGTGGTCACAATGTGAAACTGCACCTCTGTTTAATGGAATAGTTTGATAGATAGATAGATAGATGGATAGATACTATAGATAGATAGATAGAAAGATAGATACTATAGATAGATATATACTAGATAGATAGATGGATAGATAGATAGATAGATAGATAGATAGATAGATAGATAGATGGATAGATACTATAGATAGATAGAAAGATAGATACTATAGATAGATAGATGGATAGATAGATAGATAGATAGATAGATAGATAGATAGAAAGATAGATACTATAGATAGATAGATGGGTAGATACTATAGATAGATAGATAGATAGATAGATAGATAGTAACTTTATTGATCCCGAGGGAAATTCAACTTTCCAGCATCACAGTTCCATAGTGCAGAACATGTTGGTAAAAAGGCAGTAAAAAAGTTAGTAGTGCAAAGTACAAAGTACAAAAAAAAATATACCAGATATGAAAATACAAGGAAATGAAGAAAACTGTTAAACTGAATATAGTGCATGGTAACAGCTGTGATACACGACTATTAAAAAAGTGAATATAGTGCAGAAGAGACTGTTAAAAATGAGTATAGTGCAGAAGAGACTGTTAAAAATGAGTATAGTGCAGGGTAACTCCAGTAGCTTAGTCTATGAAAGTGCACTGT
>CAKAKR010064564.1:2110-29423 GCA_916700685.1 Adelosebastes latens | reverse complement strand
TTCCCACTCACAATGTTGTTTGGTTATGATTTCCCAGAAGTCTTTATAGATATTTAAATCAATATCCTCCTCACAAACACTAACCATACACTTCCACGTAACACACACACACACTTGTCTTTTTTTTAATATATTTACTGTATTGTTATTGTTATTATATATATCCTGTCCTAATTGTTTGTTATCACTATTATATAGTCATATTGTTTCTTTATATTAATCTTGTCTCTATAGGTGGAGGCTTCAGATAAACCCAGTGGGTTTTTTGCCTCTTCCTGCACTGTATATTATTCATTTTTGTTATGTTGTATAGTCTTAAATTGTGCGAAACAAATAAACAAATAAACAATGAACCACAAGTCTAACCACGATATGACATTATTATAAGTGATGTACATGTACACTTAATGTTAGGCGATCCTTTTGTCAGGGGATGATTCATATTCAGTTCAGTTCTCAGTGTTTTGTTGCCAGCACCTCTCCGACATTATTATTATCACATATAAAACATGTTATTCCTCCACTGCGCTAGATGCTGCTGCAGGCTGCAGCTGCTGTCACCAAACCGGGGAGCTTCTTGCAGGAAAACAGCAGGGCATGAAATGCGACCCGCCCGTTGTCTTTCTATCTGTTATTGTGATGTTTAACTGCGCTTTACAGGTGAATTAACTCTCGATACATGCGCATCTTCTTATTAGGAATGAAAACGGTATGTAAAATATTTTGTTTATGCGCCTTTACGAGCATCGAATAAGCTCATTGTTCAGGTTGCAGCCAGGCCCAGGAGGCCGCTGCACAATACAGCTTATCTGTTGTGGTATATTTCTTGGTTTTGCATGTTACGGTTTGGTCAGTTCATCAACCCTAAATCAGGTCAGTTTATATCTCGTGCCCTGACATACAGTACAGGACAATATAATCCATGTTTTCTTTTTTGCATTGTCAGCTTCATTAGTACTGCTAACATATGTATTCTACTTTTTCCCTTTGCTGTTTCCATATGGTTTATGTTTTGGCATTTCTCCATATTACTCCAAATATTAATAGTAGTACTGTGCATATTGTTATTATTATTATTAGTGGTAGTATTATTGGATTTATTTAAAACGCATACAAACCAGCGTGTGCACAAAGTGGCCGGTCCTTCCAAGTGTCCATCCTGCCAGGCGGGCAACAGCAGTCTCTCCAATGGGCGGCGCCACCGGCCCCACGGCCGCATCCGCCTGGACCCTCAAAGCTGCAGCCTGTGCTCTCACAACAAGGAGAGGAAGTTCAGATGCAGCACCTGTGGCACGTACTTCCATCAGTCCTCCCACCTGATGGCGCACAAGTTAATCCACAGCGGGGACAGGCCATTCAAATGCCCAGAGTGTGGCAAGACTGTGCCATACACTTGTGCCATAGAACAGGACTGACGCCAGTACCCTAACCCTGGTTCAAACTAGCTCTAACATGTTCACAGAGTCTCCTGTGCCATTGCAGGTCGTATGCTTTTCACAGAAAAAGTCTATCCTACGTATATTTGTCATTACATCACATACATACGACCCTGATTTTGTGATCCAGCTCAGTACAGATCATGTTATTGCATCAACAAAGAAGCACACATTAGTGGTGTCGGAGGGGCAGTTAGCGTTATTCGTTGCTCATCCCAGCAGTAGTCCTTTTAGTTTGTGGTGTCAGTAACCTAACACGTAGAAATAATGTTGTTTGACTCGATCTTGTTCTTTTCTAAATCTTAAAATGTGTAATATAGTGATTGTTTTATCTGAACAAAATGCAATATGAGTGATGTGAAAGATGTTGCTCTGAATGACTGCAGACAGTAAGTGCCGATCATTCGAGGTCGTGAGATGGCGAGGAATATAATCGTTGCTTGCCATTTAGCAACGTGCCAAATGATATGAATCAAGCCTTAAGTGTTTTTTCAGACGCCTCTTCCTATCCCAGCTCCGGTTGAACTTAATTTTGTGAAGTTTATCAGCTGTTGGATAGATAGGGAGGGAATATGCAGAGGGAGGTTAGGTGTGGGAAATCTTGCTCTTATTGCACCCAAAGTCATCTTTTTGGCTAAGATAAATATACTTGATCGTGACATCAGCCATTACAAACACACTTTCTCCATAAATATTTTTAATAATGTCTGTCCCTATTGTCCGTTGTGTTGAATGTGTGTTTTATAGCAAAAGACTGGAAGAAATTGCAGTTGGTATGGGTTTGATGCAGAATGTCAGAGCCTCGCTTCGAGTGCCATAAGGTCGAATGAGAAAAATGTTGCATGTGCCGTATGAAGGTCTAATATGCTCGTAACACCTTGACCTCCCACCTTATCACATTGACTTTGTAAAGATTCACTTCACTTGTTTGTTGCTTCTTTTTTCTATGTGCACATCCCTTCAGAATCAGGCTCCAGCCTGCTGTAAGTATGTACAGGTTTTGTGTAAATTATTAATAGACGGAGGAGACGACAGGAAGCTTAACACAAAGACTGAATCTGGTATATATGTGTGAACTTCTCCCTCACAGACAGAAATTATTTGAAACTCGTGTGTGGACATTGGGAGGAGACATGAAAAGCTTTTTTTATAGTATGAAAGAACAGTGGGAGCTGGCCACTTCCAGGACGAGGCGAAGCACACTCCGAGCACAAGGAGAAGACCGTTACGCTCCGGTGACCGCTGAGACGTCACATCCTCCAGAGCAAACTTTTGTTGTTAACATATGGAAAGATACATTTGTCTGATATATGGTTAGTTGTCATTATTTTCATAACATGATTTCTTAATGAATAAAAAAGTGCTTTTAACTTGAAATGTTTGTCTTCACTGAAAAGTGGACGTTCAGGTGTCCTGTCCAATAAGAATATTCTAAACTGGGTTTTCTAAATGCTACAATTTGAACACATTTCAGTTCAGTTCCAGCTTCTTGTAAAAGACGTGCACGCCCACACATGTGTGTTCAATATCCCAGGTGATTAGACTGTCAGTTGAAGGTGAGCAGAGCTAAACTGGAAATAAATGACGTCAGCAGACTCCATTTACTAATACAAAGCGGAAGTGATACCGGAACTAAGAAGGTAAGAAACCCTCTAAATCTCATTGACTTTTTTTAACTGTGCTAAAACTCTCTGGATGATAGCCTTTCTCAACAGTATGTTGTGTCGTTCACTCCATATCTTTAAAAATGTTGTGGAAAACTTCAGGTCAATCTTCACTTAGCCCAGTTGTCCTTACTTGAATGTATAAGTCGATTAAAACAAACAACTAGGCATCAAGATATATGATTATTTAACAATTACAGCTATCAAGCTCAAACAAGGTGCATCATAGATTTTTTTGTTTTATTTTCTGAAAATTATAGTTTTTTGTTTTAAGCAGTGTATCGGTAGTTGGTTAACATGCTATCTAACTGTTCAACAATTATAGCCGTTAAATAAAAGTTGCTACAAGTTTCTTTAAGGGGACCTTTAGCTCACCCAGTAGAGCGAGCGCCCCATGCAGGCTGCGTCCATGGCAGCAACATGGGTTCTATTCTGACCCGTGGCCCTTCGCTGTGTGTCATCATGTCCCTCCCCACTTTCCTGTCATTCTCCAGCTGCACTAATAAAGGCAAAAAAAAAGGCCTGAAATAAAATCTTAAAAAAAGTTGCTAAAAGTTTTTTTTTTAAGTTGCTAAATTTGCTAAAAGATTTTTTTAAGGGCCTGGGTAGCCGGGGAAAAAAAAGCTAAATCTAGCAACAAAATTGCTAAAATGGCATCACTGGGAGTTAGAAAAGTCTAGCCCGTGTGTGACATTATGACAGTCCTCAATTCTGATCAGCTGGCTGGTTAAAGTAGGCCTACAATTGAACACCCAATACGCAGGTATTTGTTTGGCTTGCTTGTGGTTCTACATCAAGGCACCAGTTTTAAACTGTAGTAAAGATAGGCTTGGTTTAAGTTTAGCTAAAGTGCTTGATGCTTGGATTATTTGTGTAACCAAAACTGAACAGACTCTTTCTTGTGAAGAAGATGTGGATAATTCAGGGATTTGTGAGAAGGCAAGGGAGTGATAGATGGAGATAGCTAGTAAGATGCAATGCTATTCACTATTGTTGAAGGTTGACTTAAGAACAATCTCTTTCTCTCCAGGATCTCTCTGGATGTTGCCAGCGGTAATGCAATTCTGAGGTACAGGAACTATATTTCATGATATTTAAAACTGAAAAACCAGATCAAATTATTAGTTTGTAAAGTAAACAAATAAGTGATGTTCTTGATCATCTATGGCATTTTGTTGGCAAGTGGTATAACAAGCGAGATAATAGGCCCTTTTCTAAGCAGCCATTTTGACACGTCATTGCAGGGTAAACACAGGTGTAATTAATAACATTAATTGTGGCCCTGTTCCATTTAGGTGGGCCAGGGCCCTGGTATTGTGCATGCTGGCTCACTGGATGGGACCATAATTAATTTGATCAATTACACCTGTGTTTACCTGCTATGACATGTGAAAATGGCTGCTGTGAAAAGCCCTATACCCTCCAAGTTGTATGTTACATGATGATAAATGACGCTGCAGTAAAGAACCACCAGGCAAACCACATACGAACTGCTGGAACGATTTGTGGGGTATCATCCAATATCAACAAAGCAAACAAGAGTCAATGAGACGTCATCTGAGTAAGTTTAGCATGGGTGCTTGCTTTAAAGATTTGAAAATAGCTCCTCAAACTCATACTGAGTTTTGATGACTTATGTTCTGTCACTTTAGCCCACAGATATAATATAATCTTTAACTATTGTCAGTACTTAATATTGGAGAAATCTCCCTCAAACAACGGGTGGGTTGCAACCAAGTTAAAAATAAAACAAGCAATGGATTACGCTTTTTCAGAGAGTGGTAATAGAAAATGATGGAGGAAGTAAACTTTCTAGTTATAGTGATACTGTGTCTACCCCTGACCATTAAGTTTAGTATGGTATTTAAAAATATGAAACAGGAAATGTTGTTTACATGACAAATATATGATGATATGAGAGTGAGTAGTTATAAATGATAACAAACCATAAATTCCATTTTATTTATTTATTTATTTCTAAGGACAACACAATCAAATTTCTGTATGTGCCAGTGTTTCAATATAATATAAATGATAACATTGCAAAAACAAAAGTTGATATTTTCATTATCATAACAAAGTTGTACAGTGATTATATTGATGCTAAGTGAGTATATATAAATGATAACAATGCAAAAACCTTTGATATTTTCATTTTCATAACAAAGTCATACAGATATTATATTGATCCTCAGTGAGTAGTTGTAAATGATAACATTGCAAAAAAAAAGTCTTCGTATTTTAATTTTCGGAACCAAGTTTTACGGTGATCATATTGATCCTAAGTAAGTAGTTGTAATGATAACATTGCAAAAGAAATCAAATTTTCACAACAAAGTCATACAGTGATTATATTGGTCCTAAGTGAGTAGTTATAGATGATAACATTGCAAAAAAAGTCTTCATATTTAAATTTTCATAACAAAGTCATACAGTGATTATATTGATCCTAAGTGAGTAGTTGTAAATGATAACATTGCAAAAAAGAAATCATATTTTCATAACAAAGTCATACAGATATATTGATCCTCAGTGAGTAGTTGTAAATGATAATATTGCAAAAAAAATTCATATTTTCATAACAAAGTCATACAGTTATTACTTTGGTCCTCGGTGAGTTGTCATAAATGTTTACAACAATGCATAAAATGCTTTGATATTTACATTTTCTCAACAAATACCTAAAGTGATTATATGCTTAGGTCTTCAGTAATGAGTCACAAATAACACAAACTTTTCATTTTCATAACATAGTCATGTTTATGTCTGTCCTGTTCAACAAATGATACTGTTATTTTGTTTATAGTAATGTTTCAATATCACAATATGGCTGACAGCATTTTTAACATGTCAAAATATCTTAAATTGCCAACATGACATGTCTGTGTGTCTTGAATCCCTAATTCACATATGCCTCTACTTTAAGGAGAAGCTCAGATGCCTTGTCCACTGCCAACAGTTCATTCTCTGATTTGAACTGTTCATTTGGGATATGGGGAAATCGATGGCAGTTTGGATACTGAGTCTTTTTGGCGTCCACCCCCAGCGTCTTCAGACTCTCCACAATTTGAGGCAGACCTCTCAGTTGGAGGTTGTAGAGAGAAACTTGCATGGCAAGGGCTGAAATGGAGCTGCTGGCAGGATGTTGACCATCTCTTTTATACTTTGCAGCTATGAGAGACTTTTCCACTGCTTGATGGATTTTGAACAGACACCACTCTGTGCTTGCCCCACCAACGTCTTTGTCAGCGGCGTTGAGATCACAGCGAGCTTGTCTACACCAGCGCTGGGCCTCCTCTTTGTTCGGCCTTGGGACATTTTCATTATGGGTCCAAAAGTTGTAGGAATGGTTGCCTCTAGAGAATCTCTCTCGGCCATCTCGGTGATGCCTGGCCTCCTGATTCCATTGCTGATAGAAGTTGCTGAAATTGGAGTTTCTGTTTGGGGAGGACGGACCTGCAGTTTTGCCTTTGCCTTTTCCATTGATGAGCTCATCAATTCGATTCTGCAAGTATTTGAATGCCTCGGTGGCGAGAAGTTGGCAGTCAGGGTTTTTGTCAGGATGCCATCTAAGGTACAATCGTTTGATGGCTTTATGCCTCTCCTCCTCGGGAAGAGTCCAGATCTCTGTCAAACATTTGTCAATTTCACGTTTAGCTTCGTCAATAGAGGCCGGTGAGGATCTCGTAGATGACGAACTTGTAGATGATGGTTGGGAAGAATGTGGCGCAGCTCCTGCTAGTGGCACCAGGTCCATGCAAGAAGCTTCAGCAGATGTGCAAGTCCTCCCTTTAGGTTCTGGCTTCTTTTGTCGTTTGAACTGATACAGGTCAAGACAACTGACTTCAATTGGCTCATCTTCTCCAATTTCTATTTTGTATCTCTGTGAATATGATCCAGAGTGCCCAGGCAGTTCTTCAACAATAACTGCATAAATGTACTTGTCGTTAGTGCTGTAGCCAACATATTCCCCCTCTTCAAAGTTATTGAGCATGTTCATGTCCAAGGAGTCATGCCATTCCTCTGGAATTTCTGTTCCAGGCGCTGCTGGATTGATGCGAAGGCTTTCAGTTTCAGCACTGTCATGGATCCCATTCTTAGCCAGAGTTTTCAGAACATCTTGCAGACTGTCACATGTGAGAAGTTGTCCAAGGACTAGGAGGTGATTTGATGCCATTCGGTTCCCTAAAAGAGCATTGATCTCCTTTGTCAATGTCATATTGATGTCATTTAGCACCATGGGCACCATGGCATCGTTGTGTTTCAAGTAAAAGATGCAACCTTGTTGCCCTTTTTGAACAAAAACATCGATTTCGGTGGCAGTTTTGTTTAGTGGCTGTTTATTCACCCAAAGCTTCGTTTTCAGACTTTTGCAGCAGACAATCTGAATACTGCCAAAGGTCTTCTTGCACATGTCAGTAGCATCTTCTTGTGTTATTTCTCCCCGAGACTGCTCTCTGATAAGACAAATGAGTCCATGTGTAAATGCTCTGGAAGACAGATGTTTGTCAAACCATCCACTAAAGTCACAGTCAGTCTCAAGCTCACAAAGCTGCATGTTTGTTTCCACCACTTTCTCCTCAGTGAATTGAGACAGCATTGTAGGCTTGAATTTCTGAGGCAGCAGTTGCAGCAATCGATGATGCACATATATGTCACTGCCCAAATGACATTCACTGAGTTTCTCGAGCAACAGGAACTTATTCTCCAGTGCTGTTTCTAACCTTTTGGTCTCAAACACTGTATCATTGTAGTGGAGTGTGCATGATGGGTATAATTTACCATCTACTGCAGGAAGATACAAAGTCTTTACATCGTCAACAAGGGACTGGCTTTCTTGAGTTTTCATTAACTTGAAAAACTGCTCAACAGCACGTTTCACAGTTTTCTGTTGGTTTGGCTGTAGTTGTGGTTTATCACAGGAATCTGCATGAACTGCTGCCAGAACATTACAGTACTGCACTGCAGTAGGTTTGTCCTTTACACCAATTTTCTTGAAGAAGTCTGCGAAGATGACATCCTGCGGAGAAACGTTGTACAAGTACGGTCTGAACTCGAGTTCATGGTCGAGTGAAAAACACGCATCATCAGTCCTCACAAGTTCTTTGTCTTTTTCAACCAACACAACAGGAAGACCAGCCAATGGTTGGCCTTCAAACCCATTTGCTTGCAGGAAGGCGTACGCACTTCGAAACACATTGGCACGGGTTTTGATCAACTGGTTAGATTTACAATGCGACTGACAGATGTTGCTCATGTTACTGGTTACACAGTGTGAAGGTGGTTGTTCATGCGCTCCTGCATCTGTCATCAATTTCAGGAGATTCTTTTTCTTATAAACCGGTATATGTATAATCGGCATTGCAGACCAAATCAGGTCTTGATGCTTTGGATCGCTTTCCATCAAAGATCCTCTGATTTTAACAGCAGTTGTCTCAGCAGCAAATGGTTGGTGATAGTTGCACAGTTCTTTTCCAATTATCACAGGGAAAATGAACTTGATGTCAGCGATGCTCTCCAGCAACTTTTCCTCTTTGTTTTCTTCATTATTCACTTTAGCGCAGGCTGCTTTGAAAATTAATGATGACTTCAGTTTCAACTCTTTAAGTTGGCCGTTTCCTTTTGCTTCTGATTCTAACTGAAATGCAAAATTTATTATGTCCTCTTTTGACACATCATGCTTCATGCCAAGGTCTCTGAGTAAGTCTTTTGGGTCTTTTGTTGTTTGTAGATTTCCTTTACTCAACTCAGTCCAAAATCTTGCAGGCACAAATCTCTCTTGGGGCAACATTTTCTTGTATAGCTCAACACTCTCATCAAAGTAGTATGATGCCATCTCCAATCTGCCTTGAGAATTGCGAATGAATTTCACTGTCTTCATTGAGGAGATGATTTTGTCCATGTGCTGAGAATAACTGAATTGTGGTGACAGTAACAGTTTGAGGCAGTGAAGTATCTGCATCTCTGTGAGTGTGTGTACAACGGGCAGGATGAACTTCATGAAATAGTGCACATCAGTCAGGGTTTGGATGTTCAATGTTTGTGACAGACTGCCGTTCTCTGGACTGTTTTGGAGGAAAATGTTGTTGCTGTCGGACAGGGTGAACAAATCCGGAAATGTCTTTGAATATGTGCTGTCGAGGATAAATACCTCTCTTGGTCCATCAATCCTCACTCGGTTACCATGTATCGTTTCAAATAATGGCAAGGATTTGAGCTTTCTCTGATACTCGTGTCTGTCTTTGGACTTGGATTCTCCAGACTGCAGGAAACACTGAAGCTCTTTCATCTCGTCATTGGAAAGCTTGGAAAACTCTGAGTGGTTAATGTTGAAGACCTGGTCCAACACAGAGCTTTTATCATTCACATCCATAAGTTCAGCATATAGAAGTGAATGTAGGCCTAAATGTATGTCATTGAAGAATACAGTGTCAAGCTTCATAAAACCAAGTTTAAAGAGGATGCCTGATATGTCCTTTTCTGAGGCGAACTGAATCACACTCGGCATGTCTTTCATTGCTTGCAGGAAGTGCTTGTTGTTCAAACTTGGACACACAACGGGTAAAATGCAGCAGTCATTGAAGAGCTTCCTCACATCACTTATTGTCAGACTTTGTTCATCACCACAAGATGTTGCAGGTTTAATCTGACTTGTTAAGAACATCCAAAGTTGTTTCAACCACTTCAACATGGTCTTGTTTGGGACATGAAGACCACTGTGTAGATCAACTTCACAGTTCTGAAGAAGCTGCTGAATTAACGGCTTCAGATAATCTGCTGCACAGGGAACTGTCAAACTGTTGACAAGGCTTAAACTTTGTAGAGCGTGACTATGATCTGTGTTGGTCTGATAATCTGCAAAGTGGTCCTCGTAGCCAAAGAACAGACTTTCATATCTTGATATCAGCTTGGGAGATTTTGAGTCAAACACTCTCAAAACTTTGTCTCTTGTGAGAAGAAGTGGAAGCCCATCGAGTAGACTGGAGTTGACCTTTTTCAAGTCGAAATCTTTTAAGCAGAAACTCAAGAGCTTTGAACATCTTGTTTCATCTCTGATCAGAGTGGCAATCATGGGCAACGGTAAATCTTCATCCGTTTGGGTTGGGTCATTGAGGGGTTTTTCTCTCAGGAAAGTCTGCACAGTTGAAGGATTCACATCTTTCACTTTAATGCCAGCGGCTCTGAAACTTCTCCAAACTCTGTTCATGGAAGAAGGAACCAATGTCATTCCAAGATCTTCCAAAATGGAATTGATCTCTTCCATTCCTGAGAGTGTCAGGTATGGTGCCTTAGTTGTTTCAGTTTCTCTGACGTTGCACCAGTCAAAAGAGTACTCCTTTAATTCTCGGCCGGCAATTACGCGTGTTGAACTCCTCAACACTGGAATCATATTAAGGCCTCTTTCTTTGATTGATCTGTATACCTCATGTATCATTTCATGCCAATCCTGACAAACATCTTTGGACACAGTTGGCCAAAAACACAAGTACGAGCTACTGAAGTATGACTCAACACGTGCAGAAGAAACTTTCTTGTCTGCAACGCTACCGCTGATGTACTGTAGGAGATCTGCATACAGTGGAGCAATGACATTTTGTTTCAAAGATTCATTCCAGTTAGATTTCAGACTTTGCCCGTCTTCTTTCCAAAGGCTTCTCCTGGCAGAATCTACCTCAAAGTTTGCATTGACATGCACTGGCAGTCCAGTTTTCCCTGGCAAAGGAAGCGAACAAAAGGCTTCTCCATTAAAAATCATAGGGCTGGATGGTGGTATATCTGAACTTTTGCCCATCTTTGTGCTCACACGCGCCGCTATTGCTGCTTGGGGAAGTTTGTCCGATAGTGTTAGTTCTCTGTTTTTGAATGAGCCGAACTGTTCTGCAATGATCCATTTAGTTTGTCTTTTGTCAGAGGTTGAAATCACGGTTCCGTAAATGGCCTTGTCTGGTGTTATTGGTTTGTCAGATTGCAGCGCATTTTGTTGAAGTTTTACAAAGGCATCTTTACTTTCTCTGCATTTCTCTGGCAGACTTTTTTCAACCATGAAGATTGTTTCAAGTTTCTCTGAATGTTCATTGATTTCATGGACTTGTATTTTGCAGATGTTTTTCAGAAAGAGAATAAGTCCTTCAGGATCTTCTGAGAGTGCAGAGCATAGCTCCTTCATGTCATGGTCAGTGACTCCCTGCTGTGATATTTTAGAGCTGTTTGCCATGGTACCCATCCTTAGAGGTAATCTGAACATGGTGCCCTCTTTAAGAGAAAATTTGTCTGGAAGAAAGGATTCATAGACATCCATGTACATGGTCTTGAAAGTGTCAGCTAGTTTATAGCCAGTGCCAGCTGGTGGTTTGTCTGAATGGCATTCAATGTATTTTTGATTGGGATCAGAAATGCAGAGTAGTTCATCTCCAGTGAGGATTGATGGGCAGTCAGTCAGATGGTAAACAGAGTTGAATCCTACTCCATATTTTCCTATCTTCCCTGGAGAGTTGTGCTTTCCTCCTTCTCCCAGCTGTTGAATGCCAGCCAGGTCAGCATCAGAAAACACTTTGTTGTTGAACACACACAGTGCTGGACCCTGCAGTTGGTTCCATTTCTTCCCAAATGTTTTTTCTTTGCCGTGCTGGCGTTTGTCCCAAACAAAGTGAATCTCTGTAGCCTCTGCATCATCAGCATTTTGGACAAGCTCTTTAAGGATATCCTTCTTTGCTGGATAGGCTGAAATTATGTTTTTAATTCGAACAGTTAGTTTTTCCTGCTGTTCAAACTCAAAAGCGAATGGTGAAATGTTCTCAACTATGTGGTTTTGCAGGGTATGATGCCTGGTAGTTTTGATTCCAAAGTGGCGTGCCATAACACGTGGAATATCCTCGTGACATAATGTGACACCTGAAGCGACTGGCATCCATGGGCTGTCATCGAAAAACATCTCACTTGCAGGTTGTAAAACGCCATCTGCATTGGGTATCAGATAGTCAACCGTTGTTTTCTCTTTGGCCTCATATATCCCTCCTTTTAGAATTTTGAGGCAAATTGTTAGGTCACTCTTTGGCAGGGTCTTCTTTCCATGTTGAGAGTGCAATTCCTGGAGCACAGTCATAAAGTGGCTGGTTGTAAAGCATTTTTCAACACCTACACTTTCCCAGAGCCTCCTGAAATCAATGAAGGCTGTTGGGAGTACATAGAGATAGGGTTTTGCTTCAAATTGCCCATTCTCAGCTACATGATTCACATTTACAAATGTACCGCCAACAAGAATGAATGGGAATGAATTTGCCCTCTGTGAAATGAAAGTGGAGTCCCCAGAATCACTGAGCCACTGATTCAGAAAATGATAGCATTCACATGCTATTTTGTGAAGCATGGATGTGTCAATGGATTGAGATTGCTCACATGCTTCTTGCAGCTGCTGGAGCACATTCTCAGGCCTTGGACTGTCATGGACTCCCAAAATTTGCAGGACTGGATCAGTGTTGTGTATTTTCAGATTGGTATGATCCAGCACGTGTTGTGTCATGCTAACGAGTGGGGAGCATTTGCCACTAAAAATATCAGTGGGCCTTTTAAGTGTGACATTTCTTTCCATTTTTGTATCACCGGGGGAAAATGCTGGGAGAAATTCAGTCATTCTCAGTTTTTCCCAGTGGAGAGAGTCTTCATCATTCATGTGATTCTTCATAAGCTCAAGAAGGCAATTCAAATGCCCCCATGCTTTCTTTTTGTCAGTGCTCCATGTTTTGGGGATTGTGCCTGCTTTCTCTGTGATGTCTTCCAGTGGGAGACGATCATTTGCCATTCCAAGTTCCAACAAGCGTTGAATCCTTTTGGGGGAGCAGAAGTCATTTTTGGTACCACCAAGCAAGCGTCCTTCTTCTGGTTCAAAAAGACAGGCCACTTTCCCTGACGGATTCACAAGTTTCCTGATGTGCTGGAGCTGTCCGCCTTTTGCAGGGATGCACGGATAGCTGACCAGTAGTTTGTCAATTTCTTTGATATCAAGGTCAATAGCATGCAGCACGAGAGTATCTCTACTCTTAGGGTCCATGGTACCAAGGTTGTTAAACACTGCTTCTTGGTAAAACTTGTCCCAGTTCCATGTTCTCTTCTGTAAAACCTTCTCTAGGCCAGCCTGTTTGAAGCTATTTCTCAACCACAGTGGAAGAGGAACAACATGGTTGGGTGCTTTTGCATGTTCCTTGCACACCTGCACTGCAAGTGCACAGATGTCTTCATCCTCTTCGATGATCTCGTGTAGAAATATGGCATTGTTCATTGAGCACCAATGTTCTCCATCACTAAAGAGCTCTGGGCCAATGGAGTGCTGAGCAATGGTGGAGTACAATGCATCAACCAAAGGCTTGAAAGTTTCACTCACTTTCTCTCTATCAGGCCAAAAGGTGTGGTAACAGTAAGTTTCCAGTTGCTCGTTTTCAGACATTTTCTTTAGTGCCAAAAGTGCAGTAACATATGCTGTCAGTACAGGATCCTGAAGAAGGGCTTTGTTCCAGTCATGTTTCACCCCACTCTCCCACAGACCTTTTCGGTTGCTCGTCACAGCAAATGTTCCATTTACATTGACTGGAAGACCTGTGTGAATGGAAAGAGGAAGGAAGCAAAATGCCTGTCCAACAACATCTGTTTGTAATGGGGCCAGTTTCCCAGTTTCTGGATCTTTTTGCAAAGGCACAGCAACCCCCCCGATGGGCAAAGAGAACTTGGCTTGCTTGTTTCCTTGAATAGCCATTTGCAAAGACTGATGTGTCCCAAAGCAGTTGTACAGGAGCCAGGATTGGACTTCAGTTACACCAGATTGCTGACTGGTTATTTGGACAATGTTGACTGTGCTGCAGTCAATGACCTCTTTGCATTTTCCATCAAGTTTCACCAATGATTTTTCAGCTTGATGCTGCTTTGTCACATTGGTTTCATCAGGAATCTTCATTGTACTCACAGTGGTTTTGGAGACAGTGAGGACGGTTTCGATTTCATCATCTCTTGGCGGAGTTGAAACATCGTTTGAGATACTTTGTAGAGATAATGTATTGATGTTCTTCAAAAACAGCAGGTGAGTTTGTGAATTGTTAGTTAAGTGCTGTTGAAAAGTGATGATATTGTGTTTGTGATACACCTTTGCACTTATTTCTGACTCGAGAGCCTCTTCTTCAGTTCGGAAAGGTAGTTTGATCAGAGTGCCTGGATAGGGCTCAGGGGGACTTTGTCTGCTGAAATTACAATCAAAAATGCGTTCGTATGGTGCAAACTGACCAGGAAAGCAATGAAAAAGTCGTTTTTGTGAGAGATCCAGCTTGATTCCAGGATTTGCTTTGTGTTTGATGTGCTTCTTGAGGTGAGTTACATTTGGATCAAGTATGAGAAGACTGTTGCCACTGAGGATAGAAGGAACATCTGTCACATGATACACTGTATTGAATCCAAGTCCAAACTTTCCAATTTTTTCCACCTTGTTTTCCTTCGAGGCAGCGCCAACTCTGACAATATTTTTCCAATCCTCCGCTGTGAACTGCTCATTATTAAATGCCCAAAGGCAAGGTCCCTGACAAAGTGTCATGTCAGGGTCAATGAGACTTTCGGGGGCGTCTTTGTGCACTCTGAAATCCACCAAGAATTTGCAAGCTTCTGCCCCAGCATCCTCTGCATTTTGAATGAGCTCTTTGAAGATGTCACTTTCTTCATCATACTCTTTGAGAATGTTTTTAATCCTCGTGGTTATTGGTTCAGATTGTCCACACTGTTCTATTCCCACTAACTCTGGATCGAGGATGTAGGTACTGAGAAATCGGATGTTAAACCATTCAGCAGCTGCTTTTGGGATTTCCTCATGTACAACATGAATTTCCTCCTGGCTGTAGTTGAGCTCTTTCAACCCATTTTTGCTCACATCACAGAAGACTGCTGTTGACAGTGGTTTAAGGGTATGTTGTTCACCCTCTAAGAGGACTGGCACTGGTATGTCATCCTGAACGGTCTTCTTCTCTCTCCAAAGCCAGTTAAGGATTTCTATTGACACTTTTACCTCAGAGGGACTTGCAAATGGCTGTTGCCTTTCTTCAATGGTTTGCTGGATAGATTGAAGAATGCCAACAATTTCTTCATCTGAAAGCACCGTTCTCAGGCCAAACTCCCGGAGCAGCTTCTTGTATGGCCGAAATTCTTTTGGCACCTTTCCAATGTAAGAGCTCAAATCAAGATTTTGTGGGTAGTCTAGAACCAGATCCTGAAGTGATACAAACTTGTTGTGGCTCCACAGCCAGGGCGTGTCTTTGTTCATCACTGTTGAAAATTCAGAGATGTGGTCTTGCATGTGTTTGTAAATGCTATGCAACTTCCTTTTGAAATCCACATTTGTGTCAGGATCACTCATTTTCTGTGCTTTTGATGTCAAGACTGACAAATTCTCTATCACTTTTTCAGGTGGGGGTAGACGTTGAAGACCAAGTTTGCTGCTAACTCTGTAACTGAACTTTCCCACCAGAGGCATTACATGCCCAACAATGTCCTTGTACACAGAATCTCTGATCTCATCCAGGCAGAAGAAACAACTTGTCTGCGATTTTTTGTCATTACCAGGCTTAGCACATGGGACCCATTTTAGCATTTTGAGGCGATCGAGTTGCTCACGAGAAAACTTTGACAGCAGATCATTAGTATCCAACATCTTCAAGAGCACCTGAGCTCTTCTGAGATCCTCAGTTTGAGAGTCAACATGTGGTCTGTCAATCAGTGTGGCGGCATGCATGAAGTGCTCAGGTGACACATCTACTTCTTTATTTAGCAATCCAAGATCTGTTAGGCTTTGCAGCATCTGCGATGTGTGAGTGTATAAAGGTGGGGGGAAGAAATCAGACTCAAAAATTACTTTAAAGGTTTCAATTCTTGGATCAAAAAAGCTTGAGGTCTTTTTCAGCTTTCCATTCACTCCAATGAAGCTCAAGTCCTTACATCTGCGTTTCAAGGTCTGATTTTGAGAGAAAAGGACATCACCGTGCTGTAAAATCCAAGTCATGATTTTCTCAGTGTCTTCTTTTCTGCAAGCCCCCTTCTCAATACAGTCAACGAGGACATTGGCTGCTTCGGCGGTGTCCAAGAGATCGACTTTGAGCAGCTGCAACAGTCTGCGATCAGTCTCAGTTGCGCACTGCACAACTGAATCGGGCATGGGGAACTCTGTTGGTACTTTTAGACCAGAAATTAGAAGCACAGCCCGTTTTGATTGAGCGGCAACACAGGATCCTTTCATGGTTTGAAACAGAGGCAACTTGGAGAGTAAATCTTTCTCAGTGACTGAGAGAGAATCCAGACGAGAGAGATAATCTTTCAGTTCTTCTCGTGCTCTGTGAGAGGCAGTCTCGAGTTCTCTGATGACATCCTGTGAAACTAAATTCCCCAAGACTTTCATGACACTCTTTGGAGATGGGCACAGAACATACGAGTCTAGGTCTTCGTGCTTCAGCCACTCGTTTCCTCTCACTGCTGTGCCACCGAGTTTGTTCACTAACTGAGATATTTGTTCTGGCAAGTTCTCCTGCTTGTTTTTCTGAAAAATGAGGGTTGTGTTCTGCTCTAGTCTTGCTAGTGATACAGGCTGACTGACAGACAGAGGACTGACTGGTATTAATGGCATTCCAGTGAAATTACTTAACTCTCTGAAGTGAGCGTTGAGAAATTTCCAGAATTCTTGGAGCCAGTCTAAAGGTGGATGTTGGCTGCTGCTGATGTCCCAGGTAACAAGCCCCGTCCTCGTCTGCTTCCAGTCCTGTGGCAAATACCTCCTAGTATATTCAGCCACCTGGTCTGCGTCAATGTTGATGACCTTGAATAAATCTGAAAAATATGATTTTGGAAAAATATATATAAAAATGTTTGTGTAGTGTGAAAACAAGCAGGTGACAGATGTAAATAACTTTTAAGTCACTGTTCAATAAAATGAGATTCCTACTTTTTCTGGCCAGTTCTTTCAGGTGGGTCCTGCAGGCTGGACTGAGATCATCTGGGATGAAGAGGTGTTTGCAGCATGGTAGCAAGACTCTGCATACAGGGTAAGTTTATTCATTGTGCATGTAACAAAAACAATGACATTTGCATATTATCTTAGTGTACATTGAATGACCAAAAAAGATATTATTTTACAATCTAAATAATTAGCCAAAAATTAAAGACCTACCTTGGAAATTCGTTGCTGTCAATTAAAGCAGTGTCCTCCTCTCTGTCTGTGAAAGATCTGAAAGAGCCATCGTTGAGTGGAAGCAGCTGAAGACCCTTGAGCTCTTTGTATTTTCCATCGCTCAAAACGTACTCCAAAAGACAGAGTTTGTCGTCTTTAGAGGCGGTGTGCACGCCAATCCTGCGGAGAATGTCTCTTAGGAAAGTTGGGGTCACATGTTTTAGGGTGTTGCGGTGTGGGTAGGCCTCATGTATAGCTCTTGCAACACTACCTGGTAAAGTGACAAGATTTTCTTCACAGGAAACCAAAGTCCTTTTAATGGCAGCCAATATGTCAGGGCTTGTTGGACCATTACAGGGGAACACAGCTTCCGATGGAGTGATAAACTGTCTTTCATCTTTGGCAAGAGAGAGGACAGCCACTTCCTGTCTGAACAAGTGATGAAAAACATCCAGAGCAACGCCATACCATTTGTCTTTGTGCTTTATCTGGTCGATATCTGGCCACAGATCGTACACGGAGGAGACAGGCAGAACAGATTCTTGGGCAAGTTTGATAGCATCTTGAATGATCGTGAGGTATGCCTGTGGGAGCACCTCCTTCATCAGCAATTCATTCCACACAGCGTGTTCGTCATGTTTCTGGTCTTCCTCCTGCCACTTGATGTGTCTTCTGTTGTCTGTGAGGCCAAAGCATGCATTGATATAAACTGGGAGTCCTGTCTTGTTGGATTCATTGTTTGGGAGGGGGAGAAAGCAGCTCAGTCTACTCTCACCACAGTCTCTCTTCTCACCACAAGGGAATGCCAAGTCAACTTGAGGGAAAAAGCTCAACTTTTTTGCAAGTGAATCAAGATTTTCTACGTTGCCTTCTTTCATGGTACAGGTTGTCAGAAGCCACTTTGTTTCTTTGTGGTCTTCTGAGTTGAGGGTTATCAGTTTGAACCTTGTAGAACCCTCGATTATTGACTCATCTTCTGACTCCAGAACCACATCTGTGGGGACTGAGGATTTCACTTCAAGCCTGGTGTTAACGGTGCCATGTACGTCGATATGTATCAAGGACACAGAGGTCACATTTTTCAGGAACAGAAGGCTCAAGTCTGCATCCGCAATGAAGCTATCAAAAAGGTCAACCACCTTGTCAGAGTCGTACAGATTATCTGAAATATCTGATGCCTCTTTGCGCAAGGGGAACCTGAAAATTGTCCCGTCAAAGTGCTGATTCTTCATGATGACTTCTGACCATTCTGGTCTGCTTACAAGCGAAACTATATCTCGAAAGGGTTGGAACTGATCATGCATAGACGTTAGAGCTTCTTGGTGCTCTGCATCACCCAGAGACCACAGAAAACCTCCCGTTCTTTCTCCAAATACTTTTTCCTGGGGGTCCATCATGCCAAGGTGCTCTGAACTGAATATACTTGGCACATCTGTGAGTAAAGTAAAACACATATTGTCCCATTAATCAACTATGCATGTTCTCTAAAGACTCAAATTTAAACTGACACAATTAAGTATACGTGTGTATCTGTACGTAGTTTCACCTGTTATGTGGTAAACAGAGTTGAAGCCAATTCCGAACCTCCCGACTTTGTTTGGGTCATTGCGTTTGACACTTCTCCCTGCCATCTGGATTCCTTTCCAGTCATCCTCAGTGAACGCTGCGTTGTTGTAGGCGTAGAGAGCAGGACCTTTGCAAAAACAAAAAAAGTAGAAAAGTGCTTATGACATTAGGTTAATGCATCTGTGTGTTCATTAATTCTCTCTGGTCTCTCTGTAACTGCTTATTTTTAAGTCTATCCAGCATGCATTGAGCAAAATGTTTATGAGGCTGAGGTTGTAAACAAATAATCAGTAGACATAAGACAAATTTCTGCTAGAAGGTCTCAATATTGTAAACTGTTGACTAAAACAGGTACACTTCAAGTTCTTTTATTACAATTAAAATTAATGTTAGGGTCTTGTGGTGAATATGGTGAGCACAGTCTACTGTAACCAGCGACATATGGAGAGACTTCCTTATGTCTGCTGAATTTAATCAATCAAACGTTATTTGTATACCACCTTTCCTACAGGTTGGACTGAACAAGTGTTGGACTGTAAAAACAACACAAATGACAAAATAATTCAGCAATTTAACAATTTGAGACTAATGTACGCGAGACAATAAAATAATAAAAATGCACTAAAAAAGAATTGATAGCCATAATAACAGTAATAGTAGTAAAATAGGGAGAAGGAAAATCTAGATTAATAAAAATAACAGACTATAAAACAGAATAAAATTATACAACTTAAATACAATAAAATAAGTGATAAATAGAATAACAATAAAATAGAATAGAATTTTACAACTTAAATACAGTAAGTGATTAATAAAATAACAATAACATATAATACAATTTTACAACTTAAATACAATCAATTAAGTGATTAATAAAATAGAATAAAATTTTAGAATGTAAATACCGTAAGTGATTAATAAAATACCAATAAAATAGAATAAATAATATAAATACAATAAAATAAGTGAATAAAATAACCATTCTTAATCAAAGGCCTGGCTGAATAGGTAGGTTTTAAGTTTAAGTTTAAAGATTTCAACACTTCCAGCAGCTCTCAGATCCATTCATTTATGAAAAATGAATGTCTGGACACTTTATAGCCCTGACTTTAATCCACAATGTGCAATATTTTAATTCTTGTTGTCATTATAGCATATCAGATCCTAATGCCATTTTATCAAGTGCTCATGAGACCAAGTTTGTGTTGGATCGCCAGAAAAGGCAGAGAAGCCGTTATTGTCAAGACAAAAATTTTTTTGTGGTAATAACAAAAAACATTACACACACACATCCTCTTTGGCTAACCACACTGGACTATGGAAGGAAACCCACATGAAAACAAGCAGAACATACAAACTCTAGGGCTGATATTTGAGTATTGGACTTTTTTGCTGGTAGCTACCAATCATTGGTCATCAAGCTACCTCCTATTTGCTCTATTATCAAATTTTCTGATATACATTTTTGTTAAAAGTATATGATAACCTCCCTAGAGCATGGCTATTCTCTGATCATCCTGCATACCTTGGTATTCTCCCAATGCATCAGTCCAAAGGCTCTCAGTCCCATAGCTTCTCTCATCGTGGATGAAAATCACTTCTGTGGCTTGAGCATCATCTGCATTTTGAATCAGCTCCTGTTGACAAATACAAACAATAACCATTAAATCTTAGCACACCAAAGCTAACACTCACGGATTGCCGCCACGTTGCTCTGCTCTACCGCCACTCTGCTAAGCTCCAAATCTGGGCTACACACAAGTATAGTTAAAGTTAGTCCACCTACACAGGTGTTTTCTTCTAATTAGATCTATTCTCAGGACCGTGTGGGCGTCAACAAACTGTGCTTGATTGAAATCTCCCTCACCTATCTGATTGTTTTGTTGTATTGTTGTTTTTTGTGTTTGGTGAAATGTTATTTCCGGCCCATCTCCACCCAGCTTGCACTACACTAGGTGTCTAATCAGAGTCTTGGAAACTTAAAACTGCAGTGAGAAACTGATAGACTATCAACATACATGGAGTTAACAGGTTATTCCGTACACCCACTGAGGCAAAATCTAATGAAATCAAATTCAACATTTTAACATCAACATTTAATACAATTAAAAACTAATGTGATAAATGCGTTCATTGAATGTAATGTTGTTTTATTGGCAGGACAAAAAAAGAAATTTGAATATTTTTTCATATTTCTTATGCAAAATGTCTGTAAATCAAATACAAATCACCTGTTTTTAGGATTCAATATAAATTTAAGCAGAATCAACATGTTTAGCAACCACGCTGGTCACACCAAAAGAAATAGACGTCCAAAATCCAGGTGTGTATAAGCTAGATCTAAAGAATAAGGCTATGCATCAGTTAGAAACATATGAAATGTTATGTAAAGTCATTATTATACGAAATTATTATAGATAATCAATATTTCACAGCATTGTACCCACCTTCAAAATTTGTCCACCATCTGGATATCGACGTAGAATATCTTGCAGGTAGTCAATGAAGGGCGGCGCTGTTGCCCCAAAGGACGTCCTAAAGAAAGCAGGAGGATTAAAGAGTGAGAAACAAAAGATAAAATTCAAATCAACACAGGGTGAGTCTTTATATTTGACTTACATGTTTAGCCATAAAGTGCTTTACTTGAAATTAGAAGATACTATTTCCTTGTAGGCCAATAAGAGCCAAAATGTTCACTAGTATATTGTAAACAAGGCACTTGCTCTACCTAATGTCCACTCATAAAACATGACTGGTACGGATATGAATTTTGAATCTTATAGCTGTAACTAGTTACAAACAGTTGAATTAATGTAGGGAATTTATGCAGGTGGATGCTACAAGACTAATAAAAAACTCTCCTGTATAGGGGCTTGTAAATGGTTATGAAATAGTCATATATTGTTACTGTGCATAATCAGTCATGCCGCTAAGCTCTCATTTCTACACCAACACACAGCACTTGCCCTCACTTACCATGAGTAGTACAAATATGAGCTCTATCTTATTAGTTATACTAATATGTTTAAAGGTCCCATATTGTAAAAAGTGAGATTTTCATGTCTTTTATATTATAAAGCAGGTTTAAGTGCTATATAAATACTGTGAAAGTATAGAAACGCTCAATCCACAGAGAAATACACACAACCCATATTCAGACACTGTGCCTTTGAAACAAGCTGTCAGGATTTCTGTCCATTTGTGATGTCACAAAAATACAATATATAGACCATTTTACAGTTTTAAACATAACATTGTAAATGTGCCCCAGTTTGTTTCCGGTTGCACATTGGTTGCGTCCGAAATTCCATAATAACATGCTATTTAGTTCGCTTAAACAGTATGTGAGATATTTCAGTATGTCCGAAACCTTATAATGAAACCAATAGTACGTGAATTGCATAATATTTCTGGTGAAATATTACAGTATGCGACGCTGAACACTACGGCGGCATAAATATCCCACAATGCAATGCTGTAGTAATGACAACGTTCATAACGGACGTTGATGGACAGCTCTGTAACATCAATAAAACTTCAGTTTAACTGTAAGTATAAGATTTATATATATATTTATTAAATATATATTTTAAATTAATTCTGACTTTGATTCTCACATGGTCACATGAAGTTGGTACGTGTTTCCATGGTTACACATTTCCAACCGGCAAGAAGGCTCTCAGGACGTGACGACGTAAATTACTGCTCAGTGCAACCGAAAAGATACATACTACTGTTTATTCACACAAAAGTGTGTTGAACGATAGTACACATACTGAGTATGTAGTGCATCGTATGTGATTTCCAACGAAGCCTGTATGTGAATGACATCAGCTGACAGGAAGTAAACATGAACCCAAGCTGTTGCCTAGCAACGTAATTCAGTTGCAGTTTTGTTGAAATGCACTAAAACGTTTCAGACAGAGGGTAAATACAGGCATATGCAAGCAGACGATATGAGGAAAATGTGTTTTTTGAACATTAAAGCATGTAATGAGTATGAAAAAGTATGAACCTGAAAATTAGCACAATATGGGACCTTTAAATTAATTATTCATTATTATGCATGTACTGTATTGGCATATGCAACATGTTTCTTCAACGTCTATTTATCTAACCTACTCTGCAGGATGAACCTGTCAAGTAAAAGTTTGTTATCACGAATTGTTCTTGAGTTGTTGTGTTTGACACACAGATAGTCGCCATGACAACAACATGATCTCTCAATACTCATGCATGTGTCACTGCCCATTTCTCTCACCATGCCAAACTTAAACCAGATTTAAAGGTCCCATATCATGCTCATTTTCAGGTTCATACTTGTATTTTGTGTTTCTACTAGAACATTTTTACATGCTGTAATGTTAAAAAAAAAACTTTATTTTCCTCATACTGTCTGCTTGAATATGCCTGTATTTACCCTCTGTCTGAAACACTCCGTTTTAGTGTATTTCAACGGAATTGCATTGCCTGGCAACAGTTTGGGTCCATGTTTACTTCCTGTCAGATGATGTTATTACATACACTGCAACCAGGAAATAAACTGGGACACATTTAGACATCACAAATGGATAAAAATCCTAACAGCTTGTTTCAAACGCACAATCTCTGAATACGGGCTGTGTGTATTTCTCTGTATATTGAGCGCTTCGATACTTTCACAGTATTTATACAGCACTTAAACCTTCTTTTTAATATAAAATACATGAAAATCGTACTTTCCACAATATTGGACCTTTAACAGTGAAGGTCTCTAGGTCCTCTGGTTAAAGTGACATAGATCCATCTGTCTGATACAACGTTAATGTTTTGTACAATACGATGGTGCTTAGGAAGGTCAAAAATTAAAAAACATAATTTTCAGCTGATTTTAGGATGACACTCTTTTTCCATTTAAAGCCTCTGAACCCCCACTCAGGTGTTCTCAGTTATTGTGGTTGATTAGACCTCTGCTCAGGGTGAAGGTAGGTGGAGCTATGATGAAAAAATATTATAATCTTCATCTACCATTAAGAATGATAAATATGCAATTTGTCCCGCCCTAACAGGTGCAACAACAGGTGACAGGAAGATATCAATCAATAAGTCTGTACACGCCCTCACAGTCCTGAGAAGAGGTCTAATCAGCCAGATTATCTGAAAACACCTGTGTGGGTGTGCAGAGGCTTTAGAGGCAATATATACATGCATGTATGCAAAACCTCCCCCCAAAAAGCAATCTAGGCAGTCATGTGGCTAGGGATGACCTGATTTCTTAAGTTCTTAAGAAATCTAGGTCTTGATTTCTTAAGTTCTTAAGAAATCAGTGTCAGTAACTCAAATATTGCTTCAGTGCACTATGGTCAAAATAGCATGTTCCTCTATTGTTGGTTCAGTTTGCACATAAAACAACATAAAAACAAAGAGGTGCAACTCACTGCGTTTTTTTCTTTGTCTTGGAACTCATCCTTCCTGGCTTGGATGCTGTAAGAGAGTCAGAGGACAGTGCATTACATTACAGAACAAACTTCTCATTTTATCCACGTGATGGCCACACCTGTTACCACACAGACAATTTAAATGTCAGTAACTCTCCTGCATTTACTCAAGTTTTCTAGAGTTTACACTTAATAGTTGAACCTGCAGCAGGCAGAATGTTTTTGGCATCATCGGGCAAAAATTCCATAATAACCTTTCAGCATATTGTAATTCAAGTGTTCTGAGAGATAACTAGACTTCTTAAACTCAGATAATTTCTGAGTTTTTTCTTGTATATTTGTGAGTTTCATTTGAGAGAATTTCAGATTTTTTCTTGTATGTTTGTGAGTTTAATCTCAGAGAATATCTGAGTTTTTTCTTGTATATTTGTGAGTTTAATCTCAGAAAATATCTGAGCTTTTTCTTGTATATTTGTGAGTTTAATCTCAGAGAATATCTAAATTTTTTCTTGTATATTTGTGAGTTTAATCTCAGAGAATATCAGATTTTTTTCTTGTACATTTGTGAGTTTAATCTCTTAGAATTTCAGATTTTATTCTCATACATTTGTGAGTTTAATCTCAGAGAATATGTTTTTTTTCTTGTACATTTGTGAGTTTAATCTTAGAGAATTTCAGATTTTTTTCTTGTATATTTTTGAGTTTAATCTCAGAAAATATCTGAGTTTTTTATTGTATATTTGTGAGTTTAATCTCAGAAAATATCTGAGTTTTTTATTGTATATTTGTGAGTTTAATCTCAGAGTATATCTGAGTTTTTCTTGTACATTTGTCAGTTTAATCTTAGAGATTTCAGATTTTGTCTTGTATATTTGTGAGTTTAATCTCAGAAAATATCTGAGTTTTTTCTTGTATATTTGTGAGTTTAATCTCAGAAAATATCTGAGTTTTTTCTTGTATATTTGTGAGTTTAATCTCAGAGAATATCTAAATTGTTTCTTGTATATCTGTGAGTTTAATCTCAGAGAATATCAGATTTTTTTCTTGTACATTTGTGAGTTTAATCTCAGAGACTTTCTGATTTTTTTCTTGTACATTTGTGAGTTTAATCTCAGAAAATATCTGAGTTTTTTCTTGTATATTTGTGAGTTTAATCTCAGAGAATATCTAAATTGTTTCTTGTATATCTGTGAGTTTAATCTCAGAGAATATCTGTTTTTTTCTTGTATATTTTTGAGTTTAATCTCAGAGAATACGGTGGAATAACAATTTCTGTGTCCGTCACGTGATGCCATTTTTGAGAACTTAAATTAAGAATCAAATGATCTTAATTAATTAATTAATTAATTTCACTGGCATTAAATACTTTCAACTTCCTGTTACTCCAACTTCCTTATTGTGGCATCATTACCCCCCCCCCCAATAATGCCATATAATATGTTGGTTGATTTACTCAGTTATGCTGATAAAGATGCTAGTAATTAACTACACATTAGTTAAAAAAACAAAACAAAAAAAAACTGTACCTCAGTCATATTTGAAGAGTCTCATCCGTTCTGGTGTCCACAAGTTTGCCAAAGAACCGCAGTTCCATCCGTTCTCGTCTTTATAAAGGCTGCTGATGTCCAACCCTAAAACCACGCTCGTTTCCTGGTGCACTACTTTCGTTTTCCACTGTCTCAGTATCATTTGTAGGAAACGAAACTTTAGAGGGCAGCAGCATCAGAGCTGATGACAGACAGTTTCTCCTGAACTGCACAATGAAACGCAACTATTCAGTTACTGTGAGCTCATCTGAATACAATGAGTAGAGGTCAATTTTCGATAAGATTTAGGGGAACCAAATTATGGAGTAGCTTTTCACATCTATCAATAAACTGTTCATCCGTCAAATGTTTCAAAAGTCGCCTAAAGGGTCATTTAATTTAATTGCTGTCTTGTAATTGCTTTCCCCATGTTGTCCATGTATCTGTTTTTATGTTTTTTATTTTTTCCCACTCACAATGTTGTTTGGTTACCCAGATAACAGTAGACTCAGGGGCGGATCCGCCCTAGTGTTTCACTCATTTCGGCTATGCGCCATGGATCCGGCCCGCCTCCATAGAGGGCACTGTCAAACAGCGGACTCGATGCTGACACCAGGCGGATCCGCACACCGGACCCGCCTCCATAGAGGGCACTGTCAGCGGACTCAATGCTGACACCAGGCGGATCCGCACACTGGACTTGCCTTTTTCCTCAACAGTTCAAATATTTAACGGCTGAGTCGCAGTTGCTGATCGTTCCCTCGTTCCTCTCATTGTGAGGACACTTAGGATACAAACAAGGTAAGTGCTAACGCTAAACTTTGTTTTCAAAGTATGCTTTATTTGTACAGCTGCCTAGTAAAATTATACCGGTCATAGATAACGTATTTAATTGCTCTGTATGTTGTTTTTAATTCTGAAGGCCAAGTTAGCTCAGGTAACAGCACATTAGCATTAGCATTAGCATCAGCTAACAGAGCTTTAGATTTGAGATAAAGTTAACAAACCTCCATGTGGATGGGATTTATTTCTGTCTGTGAGGTGGGGTGATTTAAACATAACGTTAACATTGCCTGTCCTGGTTATTTTAATCCAGTCCTCAGTGCATACTTCAGGAGAGCAAGACCCCATTGTAAGTTAATGTTAGCTAACTGTGTACTCTGTCTGCCTGGATTAACGCAGCCAAAACGGCTTTTTTTTTTTTTTACATTTTTCGTAGCTATTTCATCACTAAATTCACTTCTGAACATTTTTGAGGCGAGAAATAAACTGTAGATTTTGAATATTGACTGTTTTACAATATCGATATACAAAATCGAACATTTGCTCCACCGTTGTCGGAGTTTAGAAGCTCCTCAAACTGCCGTGATAGCTAGCTAGCGCCTGCCGGGGTTGCTACCTCGCCAGCCGGGCAGTCATGCTCACAGAGAGGCTACAGAGCAGCAGAGTGGTGAGGGAAAGAGCAGCCTCTGACGGATGTTGGCAATTAATTAATTGGCAATTACAAGACAAAGGATGA